>CM034541.1:26949293-27006793 GCA_020002185.1 Paraescarpia echinospica
CAATCTACTCTGCTCGTTTGCTAATGCAAGTCCATGTCATCTAGTCCTTTTATCTTTCTTAACTGAGAAAAACATATTTCTATCAATATTTTCATAATCCTTCAATATTTTAAACACTTCTATCTGATCTCCTCTCAATCTCCTGGTCTCTAGTGTTATTAAACCGCACTTGTACCCTTTCCTTTTGTTTCTCTGTCATTGCCATAGTTTCTAGGCCATACATGTGCATACTACCTTTCCCTTGAGTTTTCACGATATGTGCCAGTCTCCCATCACACCTTCTACTTTCCTCCATGCATTCGCCCCTGCTTGTATTCTCCTGCAAATTTATGGCTCTGAGGAGCCATCCCCACATACTGCTGTGCCAAGGTATACAAAACTGTCTCTTTGTTTTAGTTTCTTCCCCTCCAGGTGTATTTCCACCTCTTTGCTTTGTTGCCCAACCTACAGCACCTCTGTCTTCTCCAGATTCACTTTCAGTCCGTGTTTGCTGAAGATATCCTTCCACTCTATCAGTTGTTCCAGTAAATCCGCTTCCCCGTCTGCTACCACCACTAGATCATCTGCATACAGTAGTTTCTGGAGAATATCTTTCGTACTGGTCTTTCTACTTATCAGTTCCATCACTGCGATAAACAGCTCTGGATTCAGAGCACTCCCCTGTCTCAAACCAACGTTCACTTTGAATTCTTCCGAGATTCCAGGTCCACACATCACTCTGCCCTTCGTTTCTTCATATGTCACTTCCACCATCCTGACCTCTGCCTCTGGGACTCCCATCCATCTCAGTGTCGACATTGCCATCTTTCTCAGAACCGTGTCATAAGCTTTCTCCAGGTCTATAAAATCCACAGCCATACTCTCCTGCTCCTCCAACTTTTTTTTCGATCAGCTGTCTCAGCGCAAACTTCCCATCAACTATACCTCTTCCTCTTCTGAAGCCCTGTTGTTCTTCTCTGATTTCTCCTTCCACTATTGTTCTTATCCTTCCATCCTCCAACATCTTCAACATATGGCTCAGCATCATGATGCCTATGTATTTTCCTGTGTCATGCACGTCTCTCTTTCTTTTCCATACCGGAACTATTAGCCCTGTTCTCCACTCCTCTGGGATATTTCCCTCTCTCATGCAGGTATTCAACATTCTTTTTGTCCACCAGATTCTAACGCATTCAGCCACCACCAGCATTTCCACTCGTACTTCATCAACACCAATAGCCCGTCCTTTCTTCATCTTCTTCATTGCTCTCTCTAACTCTTCATCCACAGTCTCCCTCACCTTTACTTCTCCCTCTACTGCACTTGGCAGATCTAGTTCTCTGCTTTCTTGTTGGTTCAGCAGTGCCTTGAAGTACTCTTCCCAGACCTGTAGCACATATTTCCTGTCCGTATCTAGCTTTTCATTCTTGTCCTTAATCACTGTTCCAGTTTTTACATCCTTGCTGTCCTCATCCCTCTCTCTCGAGATCATCTTCTTTCCACTGTCCTCATCTAGCTTTCTGTATAGCTTCTCTTCCATTTCTCTCTTTGCTTTATTGACAGCTCTCCTAGCTGCCTTCTTTTTCTGTCCATACAGCTGCTGTATGGCAATGCCTGGTTGTCCTCCATTCCCCTTGATCCCTTCTATTTCTTTCCATACCTCTCTCTTTTCTCCAATTGCTTTCGCTACTTCTTATTTCCACCATGTTTGTTTTTTCACTTTGAGGAATCACCTCCCTTACCAGATGTTCTGCCACATAGCTCCTCTGCTGATCCAATGAAAGCTTCCTTAAAGTGCTTCCACTCTTCCTCCACAGTTCCTATTGTTGGCCGCAGTTTCTCATCCTCTGATGTCACTCTGTCTCTATATGGTCTGGCTGTGTCCCCGTGACATTTCCACCACGTAATGGTCTTCCACCCCACACTTTTAGTCTCCCTCCTTCTCTGGTGTTGTGTAGTTATGTGTTTACCAGCGATGACCTTACAGTCCTTCACTCGCCACATTTGCAGTTTCCTCACTATCAGCAGGTCCAGCTCTGTCATATGGTGGCCACTCCTATAAGATACTTTGTGGCTTTCCCACTTTTGTAAAAATGACCCAGCTACCACCAGCCAATTTCGCATCACAACCTTTACTAACTCCCGGCCCTCTTGGTTCCTTGTACCCCATCCAAATCCCCGGACTGAATCCTCTTCTGTCTCCGGTGGACCCACGTGTGCATTAAAATCACCAGCTACGCACATCATCACATGCGCTTCCACCAGTCGCATCATTCTCTCTAGCTCTTACCTGAAGACCCGTTTCTCTGACTCTGCCCTTCCTGTTTGAGGTCCATACATTGACATAATGCACACCAGTTGCTTCCTCACCATCAGCCATGCAACAATGATCCTCCCTTGCCATCTCTCCACTCTCACCACATCTCTACTGATCTCCTCCGTTACTATGATGCCTACACCATTACTCCTTCCATCTCCTCCTGCATGTAGCATCTTATACCCTCCTGCCAGTGTCCTCACTCGGTCTCCCTTCCACTTGGTTTCTTGCGAGCACAACACTTCTATTCTCCTCCTTTCCATAATGCTGATCACTTCCAGTGCTTTTCCCCCATCGTCCCCACATTGAGACTCCCCAGCCGGACTTCGCATCTTGGTCGCTGTCGGCTGCCCTGGACGCGGTAGCTTTATCGACTATATGTACCCTTGCCATTCCATTTGCTTGGGACTTCATAGCCACCAAAGCGCTGCCCTGGCTGACCTACAGCTCCTCTTGGTCGTTGGTCGCTAGGTGGCGTAAGGTGGTACTTGTTTATTTTGTCACTGCGTGATTCAAAATCATTTTTGCAATTTAACGTTTAATTTTGTCTGTGACACTAGTGTAGAATTAGTGTCAACATATTGCACTGTTTGCTTAACCCTCTCGTGGTCAGAACGCCCGAATCAACCCGACTCCCACTCACGGCCAGAACGCCTGAATACGCCCTGGTACCGCGAAACAGTGTCATGCAATAACGGCAATTTATTTCGGCAGTTAACATATAATAATATTGAAGTTTCACTGGGAAGCGTCAAATGATGAAATGAAGGCGATTTCCGTGACTAAATAGTGCCAACCACCACGCGGTTTTGTAGTCGAATGCAGCGACAAACAATTTCCGGTCCCTCTTTTACGCCACGCAGTGAATATTTTAATGGTGATTTTCAGCCAATGAGATTAAAGTTTAACATTTGCTGCGGGCATAAACATGGAAGCACCCAGGAATTATTCCAAAACACGCGTCCGCAGGCGATTTCTACGATTAAATGCTAACTTTTGAGCGGTCTATTTTGTTGTAAAGAAGTATTAATGCGCTGCGCAACGAAGCCGGTGGTGTTTTTTAGCTTTGGTGTAATTCTAGTTTGGTGTAATTCTGTTTTTTAGCTTTGGTGTAACTCCAGTAATTCGGACTTTGATGGGATTTTCGAATCGAGTTTATAACGAACGCTGCCATCGAAGGGGAATGTTTTGCACTGTGAATATGATTACGCATTTTAAACATAACACCAACTTAATAGTTCAGACGGGATGACGGCTATGATCACAAAGAACGCCATTTTGTATAAAATCTTGAAAATACATGCACTCTGAAAAACTTAAATTATTTCAGTTTTATTTACCATAGACATTTAATTAGTTTTCCATTCTGTAGCATAGTAATTTATGAACATTTCATACGCAGCATGTAACCGCTAATTAGTAATGAAAAATATTAAAAAAAAATTAATTGTTGAAAATTATTACACCAGCATTTTTATTGTGTTTTATTTTTATCCTGTTCTGCTGCTTCGAGAGGTCATGATTTTACGCTGTGCAAGCCACTTAGTCCCCAACGGTTGGCTGTCATTTTAACAGTTTCTCAGTACATGAGAACACAACATTCCTTGTCACATCTTCACAGTTTGCCATGTCTTAATCTTTGCTTTAATAGAAAGTTACTGCCAATCCCCCGCTCTAAGCCAATGTTTAAATTGGCAATTATTTTACTACTAGCAGGAGATGTAAGTCTTAATCCTGGACCTGCTATCAGGCGCAATATTCAAGTATAGCCACCACTAACGTTCGATCTATTCGAGACAAAACAGCCTCACTTACCGATTTATTAACTTCCAAGACAATAGACATCCTTGCAGTCACTGAGACCTGGCTCAGACCACATGACACAGCATCATTCATTGCTGACATTTCTCCTTCCAATTTCACCTTCCATCATCGCCCACGTTCAGTTGGACGAGGTGGTGGTGTTGGATTTCTCGTCTCAAAACAGTTCAAAGTTAATTTGCATTCAAACCCTGATTACTCCAGCTTTGAGGCCATCTGTGCCGAAATTTCCGATTCATCTTTCTTTGCTTATTTTGTGTGCATTTATCGCCCTCCAGGACACCCTGCCCATTTCTTTGAAGAATTCCAGGATTTTATATACTCAGTGATTTTAATCTTCACCTGGACACACCTTCATCAACAACAAGTACATTTAATGACATTCTGGCATCCTATGTCATGAAACAACATGTTACCTTCTCAACACACATACATGGCCACTGGCTCGATCTCTTAATCACCTGCTCAGATTGTAACAATATTCAGACACCTACTGCTTCAGATGGTTTATCAGACCACCACACTGTCATTGCTGATCTCAAAGTTCCTAGAATTCCCGTAGAGTCCAAAAACAAAGTGTTACCGACCGATCCATAAGATTGACATTGCCGCATTAATGACAGACATCCTTAAATCCGACCTCATCAGTAAGCCCAAAGAACATCTGTCAGATCTGTGTCGACAGTACTGTCAAGTACTCAAACATTTACTTAATAAACATGCACGCCTGGGATCTAAATATGTGTCCCAAAAGCCACATGATCCATGGATGACTCCTGAAATTCTACAATCTAAAAAGCGCCGGCGCTATCTTGTGTATGGCGCAAATCACGCTCGCCTTTGGACAGATCACGATATTCTAAACAGTGTCACTACTGCAACAGACAAATGGCCAAAGCTGAATCAAATGATTACACAAACATGGTCTCGAGTAACTCTGATAACCATCTCTACCTAGTCATGTGTCAGTCAAATCTCTGTGTGACTCGTTTTCTAGTAATTTCAAAGATAAAATAAGTCTTATACGTTCTGCTTTTCCATGTCACACTTTAAGTACTGTAAATGTGGACTCCCCACAAGTAAATTCTCCACTTGTATTGTTTGAGCCAGCCACAGTTGATGAAATGAGGAAAATAATAATGTCCTCCCCAAATAAGTCATGCGATCTTGATCCATAACCAACCATACTACTAAAAGCATGTCTTGACTCTTTACTTGGTACAATAACGAATATCATAAATTTATCACTAAGTTCGGGTAAATTCCCAGATGATTTTAAACATGCACATGTAAATCCTGTTCTCAAGAAGACTTCTCTGCCAAAAGATGATTTCAAAAATTATAGGCCAATTTCTAATCTTAGCTTTATTTCTAAGATACTTGAGAAAGTCGTAGCAAGCCGTCTAAGGCGTCATATTAGCTCAACTTGTTTATCCAGTGTGCTCCAATCAGCATACAAACAATTTCATTCTACTGAGACTGCTCTCCTAAAAGTACACAATGATGTTATATTAAACATTGATAAAGGCAAAGTAACTGCACTTACCTTGCTTGATCTGTCTGCCGCCTTTGATACCATTGATCACAGCACTCTTGTCAAACGTTTATCATTGTGGTATGGCATATCTGGCACAGCTCTGACCTGGTTTTCTTCATATCTAACCAATAGACATCAATGTATAAAGATAGATAATTACTTTTCAACCTCACTCCCCACTTCATGTGGCATTCCCCAGGGTTCCGTTCTTGGGCCTTTGCTTTTCACTCTCTACACTACGCCACTCAGCTCTGTAATCCAAAGTCATAACTTGGATCATCACCTTTATGCAGATGACACACAGATCTACATTTCCTTGGCCACGCCCGATACAAGTCATTCTCTAAACCGACTCAACGATTGTCTCCAAGATGTGTTTTCATGGATGACCGATAGTAAGTTAAAGTTAAATGCAGACAAAACTGAATTCCTCATCATTGGTACTCCAATGCAGTGAGGTAAACTAAATTACTTTTTTTCAACATGCATCCTGAGTCAAACTATCACACCAGCAGCATCAGTACGGAATCTAGGAGTGACCTTTGATTGCGACTTCAATTTCAGACAACACATATCCCAAACGTGCCGTTGCTGTTTTTATCATATCCGTGATATTCGCCGACATATGTCGCTTTCTGTCGCTAAGACTATCGCAACAGCTCTTGTTAGCAGCAGATTAGATTATTGCAATTCCCTCCTTCATAATATTGCTATCAAGGATATTGCAAAACTACAACGTGTCCAAAATTGTTTAGCAAGGGTAGTCACACAATCTCCTCGATTCTCCCGCTCAGTGCCACTTCTAAAATCACTGCATTGGCTCCCCGTGCGATATCGCATTATGTTTAAGATCTGCACAATCACCTACCAAGCCCTTTCATCCAAACAACCTAGTTATTTACACTCAATGCTCAAGCCAGACAACTTCGGTCGTCTAGTTCGAAGTTGCTATCTGTTCCTAGAGTTAAGACAAAGGCTGGAACTCGAGCTTTTTCAGTTGCCGCGCCAACTATATGGAATTCGCTTCCCGTTAATGTTAAATTAGCAGAAAATATTGTTACATTTCGTCGTCACCTCAAAACCTATCTTTTCAATATCGCCTATCCTCCCTAGCTTCCTAGCACATCCATCCATTTGTTGACGAATTTCGCCTAGCACACGAGTACGAGAATGCTTAATCCTTTGGTTTTGGTGCGCCACTGAGCTCGGATTGTCTGAGGATATTGGTGCTTAAGAAGTTATTTATTATTATTACAGTGCGGTTTCTTTTTGGTAGTTACATTCTCCTAGGTGGACTGTCTATCAAGATTTATGAGCTCCATTTGTCCATGTTTTTGGTCGTGGTTTTCGTTTCCCTAGATCAATTGCCTACCATGGCTGATGAGCTTGATCTGCCCAGTACTATTTACACATAGTTGGGGGTTGGAATAGTGAATATTGGGACGTGTCCACCCTAGGTGGGCCCAGCACACCCATCTCTGGGGCTCCAACCTGCTCCGAGATCGCTAGCATATTCGCCTGGGGCTGCAAGGTGCCCAATATCAGCAGTGTACCACAAGGAGGTTGAGCTAGAGTCATGTCTATGGAGAGGCTATGTACCAGCAGGGGAGACTTATGCACTCGGCTCCCTTTTCACTCCATGGAGCTATCTGGCGGCTGTAGTTGAAAGTGAGAATATGAAGCATCAAACTACACACTACACTACAGCACTCGGCGCATCACACAGACCTGTGTTAACACACCACACTGTTAATATTGGGTAGGATCTTGGCAACAGATCTTAACATTTTTTTGTGAATATGAAAACGGTTATTGCCAAATTGTAATATACAAAAACAAAACTCCATGTCATCTCATTATAATTGTTAACATAAACATATTGTTGCCATATTTCCCTTGAGTTCTTAATCCGAATTTGAGCTATTCTGAGGGAAAATATAATTTTTTTATTTAAAAATTAAATTAAAAACCTTTGCATATCAATATAATATTGTTATGGTACCATTGGTCATCTTCATACAACGCAGTGTGGTGATTACGTGATATTAGATGCATGTGCAGTCATTTGGGTGTTGGGTGTGGTTCTGTAAGCTATGTTGTAATTATGTAGTCAAAAGTGTTCATAATATTTGCAAGACTATGGGCGAATGCCGGGGACAGCAAACTGATGCATGCTGGAGGAGTATTGTACACAGGACATAAGACATTCGTGGTGAAGCTAGTGTCGCGACATGATTGCATATGTATAACATACAAAAACAGCAACGGTACTGGTAAATAGAAAATTCATGATCAACACTATGACTTGATCTGGCTGTAATTTTTACGTCCAATTCAGACAGTGGGTTATTGACCTTGAATGTCAAAATCAAACATAATTGACGGATCCAGTAGTCGCAGTTTGCCTATGTCAGAATAAAAAGAATGTGCGGGACTTCTGTAAACCCTTGCCAACAATGTTTTAGTATGTATTTTTTATTATTTGTTTATTCATCCATTATTCAGCAGCATCACAGCAAGCATTGTTATGTTGTTGCCACCTTGCAGCCACATGTCGATGCTGTGCTGATGACGTTGCTTTTTATGTAATCTGCAGGTGATTTTGTCGATTGGCACTTACGTGGTGACATAACACATAACATATATTGAGTTGAGGCGCTTCCCTGAGGGCAGGGGCTGGAGCAGGTGATTCATAGGATGAGATTCATCACTCATGATTGTTATTGCTTTCTATATGGTTCTGATAATCTTGCCTGCCACAAAGACAATCCTCCAGTTTCTTCCTGTCTTTCACTGAGAGTCCATCATACTAATTGAGGAGTCCAATGACAGTGTGCTCTCTACTATTGCCGTATAGAACAGCACGAGAATGTTATTGTTCACATTAGACTTCTTGAGTTGCCTCAAGAAGTACATTTGTTGCTGACATTTGTTCAGTCAACAGAATTGACACATCCGATCTGACTTCACTAACAGTGACATACTCAGGCCTGTCAACAAGGAAGTTGAAGATCCAGCAATTTAGTCCAGGAGGAACATTCATGCTCTGCAGTCTGTTGTATAGGATGGCCGGGCCACGAATAGAATTCTGACATAAGTGCCTGGTTTGTCTAAGTGGCTGATCACTCACTCAAGGACGTATGGTGGCATCATCAACTACTCATTTGCTACACAGGCAAACTGGAACGGATCAATTAAGCTATTCCTCTACACTGTCTAGAAGAAATGTTAGTATGACTCTCTCCAGGCATATTGATGTGACTGGCATTCAGTGTAGAAACACTCCTGGCTGACTGAGGCTTTCCTTGTGCATCCTGTGATGGTCTGTAGGCCCTTCCATACACTTCATATGAAATTTGTCTCAAAGCCTTTCTCTATCTTGTTTCTGTATTCTTCTTTGTATTTATTGACAAGATTGTTCACTTGTTTTTGCTTTTCTGTCAGCTGGACCGGGTCGTTTGATTTCAGGGCTTCGTGTTTTTCTCTTAGCAATTGTCTCAGTTCTGGAGTTAGCCAGGATTTCTGATTTGGGTAGATTTTGATCTGCTTGGTTGGAATGCACTGATCCTCTCATAGAAGCTGATGTAGTTGGATACTGTATCAGTGAATGCAACCAAGGATTGGTCTTCCTCCAAACAAGAGGTGTTACAAGGAAGACGTCTCTATCTGATTGATGCCTAGCCCTGAACAATCGCAGAAAGCACGCGTAATGTTACGAATAATTATTTAACATCCGTCTACAGTCTGTCTAATGTCATTTAACTGTCTGGTTAACAGCCTTTAACCTGCGGGAAATATTTAAAATGTAATAGCGCCACTTTTTTCTGAGGGGGCATTGATGGACTCTTGGTGCCCGAGATAAAAAGCATAAAGCGTCTAAGAATAAATACTTAATATACATGCAAACAAACATACACACAAGTACACATACATACATGCATACAAACGATAGCTCGGTTATAATTAGACTAGCAAAAACAACCATCCTCCGGTTGGCGCTAGATACACACAGATGCAGAAGACGCACACACTCATGCACACATACACGCACGCACACACACTTATGTAGGCTAAAGCGTTTATTTCTTGGTAATTCCCTTTTACATCAGAATTGTTTCTAAAATAGTTATGTATTCCTAGCATATATATATACTCAGCAACGAAAGAAACACAATTTTTGTCGTGATACAATAAACTAGCCAAACTTTTTCAAATCAAATCGGATTTAATTTTGCAACAACAACGTAATGGTATACATTTTCAGTGCAGCATGAAACAACTGTATGTGATTCTTCAACAATATCATGCCGGGTGACGTGCAATACACAGTCAAACACGTTTAGTTCAGGACTTGTAGGTGCACGTGAGTGCACGTGCAAGCATCGCAGATGAAATTTTAGGTGTGGTCATTATTTTTTTTGTCAACCAGATTAACAAAACACCCCAAAATATGCTCCCAATCTTGGTGTTAACCTTGACAGAACAGAAACTGGAGTCTCAAATGCTCGACCGCAAACTGGACAACCTCACTTAATTACTGCAAAACTGGATTGCCATATCAATTGCATAATTCCAGTGAGAAGTCACCAATTTAATGACACCACATGGAAATCATCAGGAAACAGTAGAGGTCCATAAAACAGTGCACCGCTTGTTTACAGTCAAAAATCTTAAAAACAGACATGCAACTAACTTGGTCTGGACCATGCAATTGCATTGGTATAAGCCCAGAGCACCACTTTTTTCTGATACACATTTGGTGCATGTTTTTTAAGATTTTTAGTCCTTTGGGCTGAAGGTCCAATGGACTAATGCCATCACTCTGCGTCTGCTGTTCGCCGTCCGTGCCGTGCGCCGTTAGCTACCATATCTCAGAAATCATTCAGCAACTTTTTCTCTAATTTTGCATAGATGTATCTTAGGGGACTGCCACTATGCACGAGAAATCTGTATTTGATTGAATCACTCTAAGGGCCCCGTAGGGCCCGCAGAACCCAAACAAAATAGTAATTTTTTACATTTTGCATATTTTTTCAAAATCTCTTCAGTAACTTTTTCTCTAATTTTGTATAGACATTACATGTGGTAGTGCCACCATACACCAGAAATCTGTAATTGATTGAATCATTCTAAGTGCACCACAGGGGCCCCCAAAATGCAAATTTTTTACACCATATGTAGTGATGTGGTTTTGAGAAAGGCCCTTGAGACCACCCCTAACAGTAGATTTTGTGTATTGTGCCAGAAACAGTACCTGGCAGCTAAACCCCTTCCCTGTAACATCTGTCACATGCGGAGTCGGTGTCTTGCGTGGATGTCTATTTTATGCAGTTGTTTTATATGGAGGTTGGAGGTTGTCTTTTCTGTTATGTAATTATAAGCAGGAAGTTTGTGAAATTAGTTATTCTTAGGCCACAAAAAAGTAATTCCCCGTTTCTCATCAATTATTTTCTATTGTAATTATTCCTCTAAATGCAAGACATGGTGCAATAAGTGAACAGTAAACATGTCAACATTTTACTTTCATCATAACCCTTAATGATCTGTAACTATGATTCACCAAACAACATTTGATTAATAATTACCAACAGGGTTGTTTGATTTAAATCGTTTGATTTAAATCATGATTGAAATCACTCCAAAAAATAAAAAAAACATTGATTTATGATTTTTTGTCCTTTGGGCCGAAGGTCCAACGGACTTATGCCATCATTCTGCGTGCGCCATGTGCCGTTAGCTGCCATATCTCAGAAACCGTTCAGCAACTTTTTCCGTAATTTTGCATAGACATATCTTAGGGTACTGCCACTATGCATGAGAAATCTGTATTTGATTGAATGATTCTAAGGGCCCCCAAAACTGGTCAATTTTAACATTTTGCCTTTCAAAAACTCTTCAGTAACTTTTTCTCAAATTTTGCATAGACATTTCATGTGGTAGTGTCAATATACACAATGAATCTGTATTTGATTGAATCATTCTAAGGGCCCCCCAAATACAAAATTTTCTTACTAAATTCTCTACTGCTGCAGAAGCTGGTTTCAAAAACTCTTCAGTAACTTTTTATCTAATTTTGCATAGACATCTTACACTTACAGGTTAATGGGCTGA
This sequence comes from Paraescarpia echinospica, assembly GCA_020002185.1. Classification (NCBI taxonomy): domain Eukaryota; kingdom Metazoa; phylum Annelida; class Polychaeta; order Sabellida; family Siboglinidae; genus Paraescarpia; species Paraescarpia echinospica. The sequence continues at coordinate 26,961,059 of CM034541.1, forward strand.
TTTAGGCCATTGGCCTTTGTTGGTGCCCATATCCTAGGCTATTCCAGTGCTTGTCGAGTCTAGCCTTAAACTGTGTGACGGTCTTGGCATCTACCACATGTTGTGGGAGCCTGTTCCATTGATCCACGGCTCTAACTGAGAAGTAATTCTGTCTGGCCAGCAGTCTTGTTCTTTGCTTGAAAAGCTTTCTCGTGTGTCCTCGTGTTGCTGTACTGTCCCTCTCCTGGAAGAATTGATGAGCTTCAACTTTGTCGATTCCGTTAAGTATTTTGTACGTTTCAATAAGGTCGCCTCTCTGACGTCGGTAATACAACGATTGTAGTTTCAGTTGTTGTAATCGCTGTTCATATGTGAGCTTTGCTATGCTAGTAACCAGCTTTGTTGCTCTTCGCTGTACCTTTTCGAGGATGTCGATGTCCTTTGCCAGATATGGGCACCATGCTTGTACACAAAACTCGAGGTGTGGACGGACGTATGCCCGGTAGAGTGTCACAAATGAATTCTTGGTCATGTGCTTAAAAGTTCTCTTTATCATGCCAAGAGCTTGCATGGCTTTCTTTGCTGCTTTCTGGCATTGCACTGTTGGTTTTAGGTTAGTGGTTACCCACACACCAACGTCCTTTTCCTCTTTTGTCGTCTCGAGGTTCACTCTGGCTCCAGTCTGGTGAGTCATGGTGTACGTATTGTGTGGTGGTTTCCCCACTTGCATTAACTTGCATTTCTCAGGGTTGAATTGTAGCAACCACTCTTTACTCCAGTCTTCCAGGGTGTCAATGTCAGTTTGCAGTTGGTCTTGGTCTTCCTGGTTACGGATCGTTGTGTACAGCTTCGTGTCATCGGCAAACATCTTGATTCTGCAGTGAACCAGGTCTGGGATGTCATTCACGTAGAGAATAAAAAGAAGCGGTCCTATGACAGATCCCTGCGGAACTCCACTTGTGACGGGGGCCCACTCTGACTTAGTTCCGTTGAGTACCACCTGCTGGGTTCTATTAGTCAGGAAAGTTTCCAGCCATCGAACCACTTTGCCTCGAATGCCGTAGGCTTCTAGCTTCTTTACCAGTCTGTAGTGAGGAACTGTGTCAAACGCTTTCTTGTAGTCCAGGTATATGACGTCCAGTCCGTATCCCTCGTCCAGTGTTCGTGTCCATTCCTCAAAGGTCTCTAGTAGGTTGGTCAAACAGGACTTTCCTTCAAGAAACCCATGCTGGTTATCGTTGATGATGCTATGTTCCTTGAGAAACTTGATCATGGTTTCTCTGACGATTGCTTCCAGAGTCTTGCAGGGTATGGATGTTAGGCTGATTGGACGGTAGTTTCCGGCCTTCTCTTTTGACCCCTTCTTGAAAATTGGTGTGACTAGGGCTTGTTTCCAGTCTGTAGGGATTTGACCAGTGTCTAATGATTGGCGAAATATCCAGTACATCGGCTTGGCAAGGGTTTTGCTGCACTCTTTCAATACCCATGGGTGCAACCCGTCTGGGCCTGGCGCCTTGTTGGGATGAATACTTTGTAGTTTCTTGTGTACAATCTCTTCTGTAAATATGATGTCGGCTACACCCTCGTTTGTTCTTTGTTGAAATTCTGGGATGGTGGACGTATCCTCATTTACAAACACTGACTTGAAAAAGTCACCCAGTACATTTGCTTTTTCCTGGTCATTTTCTGTTAATCTGCCGTCTTCTGTCTCCAGCTGGCTTACTGTCACCTTTACCTTCTGTTTCGATCTCAGGTAACCGTAGAGTTTCTTTGGTTCCTTCTTGAAATTGTTGATTAGTTTCTCCTCGTAGTCCTTCTGTGCTTGTCTAATCTTGGTGTTTGTCTCGTTTCTCTGTTTGACATATGCAGTATAGTCTCTGTCCAGCCCCGAACTTTTGTAGCGTTTGTATAGGTCATACTTTCTCTTCACTGTTCTCAACATTTGTTTACTCCACCATGGAGGTTTGTTGGCCATCTTGCGTTTCGGTTTCCTGAGAGGGACATTTTCTCTCACTGCCTTTGAGATCTCCTTCTTGAGTTTAGTCCAATTAGTGTTTACACTGTTTCCCTGAAACTTACTCTCCCAGTCAATCTTGCTCAGGGATTCATTGATTGCTTCGTAGTTGCCTTTGGGGTAGTTTCTCGAACCGCTTGGTCTGTTGTTGACTGGTGCTTCTGCATAGCATGTGTAAGTCCACAGTAAGGACTCATGGTCGCTACACCCCAGTGGTGGTAGATGAGTGACTTTGTCAACCATGTATTGTTCATTTGAAAACACTAGATCAAGTGTAGAAGGTTGTTGGCCCGGTCTCAGTCTGGTCGGTTTGACAATGTGTTGAGTCAGGTAGGCGTCTTGCGTTGCATCAAAAAACTTGGCTGCTGTGGAGTGTTCGCTCCCACTTACTGTGTGGTCTTCCCATTTAATCTCTGGAAAGTTGAAGTCTCCCATCAGCAGGATGTGTGAGTATCCATGCATTTCTTGCAAATGTTTTATTGCGTCTATTAGTCTGGTGTTGTTCTCGTCGGTTGACTTCTGTGTCCTATACACAATTCCTGCTAACAGCTGGTCTTTGTTGTTTAGCTTAACTGACACCCACATTGAGTCTTCTATTTCCAGGTTGTTCATTTCTTGGCAGGGCATGGCTGGTAGGTCTTTGTGTATATACATTAGTACTCCGCCACCAATAGATTCCCTTCTGTCACTTCTGAACATATTGTAGGCGTCCAGGTTCATCTCACAGTCACCTATATCTGAACTGCACCATGTTTCTGTGATTCCTATGATTTTCGGTTCGTAACTCTGAATTTGTGCTTGGAACTCGTGAAACTTGTTTTTTATACTTTGTGCATTTGCTTGATAACACTTAAACATGGAACTTTGTGCTTGTGCTTGATTATTTACACTGTTCGTTGTCAGGTTTGGGTGTCTCATTGGCTTGGGGGGGTTTCTTGGGTGCGTACCCTCCTCTGCACTATTCTCCCGTTTTTTATCATATACCTGTTTTCTCCAGAATCAATGTTTTTCTCAGTTAGTTCTGCCCGAAGAGCCTTGTCTTTCTCTCTCTCCTTTGGGGTCATGTCAGGTGTGATGAACACTTTCCTGATGTTGCTGGGGTTGTTTTCATTCCGGAGTTTGGTACAGTTTTTCATGATGGCTGCTTTTTCCTGGTCATTTCCTACCTGCACCATCAGCAGCCTTGGTCGCGTTCCTTTCTTGCCTAACCTTACTGCACGCTTGATGTCCGCCGTCACCCCCAGGTACTCTTCGAAGATAGACTTCATGTGATCCATGTCTTGTTGTTTCCGTTCTTGTCCTTCATCCGATGTTGGTTCTGGTATGTTGTGGACTATCACATTGAGACGCCTTTTTGCTTTGTCGTTTTCTTCTCCCATGTAGTTTCCCACTGCTGCCTCAATACTGCTTTGGGTTAACTCACTCAGTGGTTTGATTCTGTCCTCGACACTTGATGCAAGTTCAGAAAGCTTTTCATCTACTCTCGCCTCTAGCGCACAGCAGGTGACGTCCATCTTGGTTTCTACGTTTCCTTCAACCACTTCCAGCTTGTGTTCTACTACTTTCAGCCTCGTCTCGAATTTGTTCTGCTTTTCCCGCACATCGTTAAAGAATCTCAAGGTCATGTTCACTTTAGGTTGGCATTTGGTACAGAAAAACATTATTTTGGGTGACGATCCAGATAACATATTATATTCAGTTGCGTTTAGCCCTGCACATACACTGTGCTCCCACCTGCTGCACCACTGACACTCGGCTCCGTTGTCCACCTGTGTAACAACTTTCCCGCAAGTTACACAATTGTCATCTGTGTCTGTGTCATGTTCATTAGTATTGATCGTGGTATTGGCACTCACAACTATATCATCATCTTGCCTTACCGGAGATTCTGCGTCTTCGTTGCTTCTTCCGGCTTTGCTTTCGGCTCTCCCGCGGTTGCGGCCATGTTTGTTATGATCCGGTGCCGTCGATTGGGACGATTTTTCGTGTTGCTTGCTCTTTACACTAGCACTGTTTTTTCTGGGTTTTTCCATCTAGCCTAATACTGGACAGGGCAACCAACAAAAAGCCTGGCTAAAACAACTACCATACAACCTGCGATCCGCTTCTTCAATCTTTTTTCTCAGCTTCGAAAAACAGCGTGCCTCGTTACCAGCCTCGTTCTCGTTCCTTTCACATCTTAGGGTAGTGTCACTATACACAAGAAATCTGTATTTGATTGAATCATTCTAAGGGCACTTCAGGGCACCTCAAAATGCTAAATTTTCACAAAATTTGCCTGTTTCCTTAATACTGTGGCAGAACCTGGCCAGCTGCCAAGTTCTGTGTATTGGTCACTGCCAGAGAACCAGGCCAGCTTGCTCTGCCTGCAATTATCCCAGTGTTGAAAAGAAAGAATGATCTCTATGTATAACTGGATAGTGAACTTTGCCCTGATCACTGGGGTTGCTGAGTTGGGCAGCCAGCTGTAAACTTGTGTATTGGGCTAGCCTTCACTTTCCCCTGCCATTGTCCCAGTGTCAAACTGAATGCCTCCATGTGGGCTGTAACTAAAAAATGTGTAACAGGAATCCCTACTGCACTGGTAGAATCTGGGAAACTTTAAAATGTTATGTCCGTTTCTGGTTCAGTTCGCCAGATGGAGCTATATGTGTCACCGGGCCACAATCTGTATTGGCACATTGCAACGTTGGGTGCAATGAGATGCTAGCTACCATGCAGGATGGTGCAGACCACCAACAAAGGATATGTGCCCAATGTTACACTGGTACCATATTTGACTACCAGTGTTGGAATGTTCCTCAACAGTATCTTTAGACTAGCCCACGAATGCACAGGGCCTGATAATTTGGCGCATTGCATTCTCCCATGCAGGCTTCACTTATTGACTTTTAATCGAGAATTCAGAGACTCCTATTCTGTGTTATACCGAAATTTGGTTAGACGCCACAACCCCGGACGCGGCAGTGGCTCCCCTGGTCATTCTCTGTTTAGAGCGGACTGATCGAACGAACTGACGGACAAACAGCGCGGTGGTGGAGTGTGCTTTAAGGTGAATCAGCGGTGGTGTAATGATACTCAGCGGGTCTCTGCTTCGTGTTCCCGTGAACTGGAAGCTCTCACTATAAATTGCAAGCCGTTCTATTTCCTGAGAGAGCAGCGCCCACTTCCAACAGTCACCTCTCTGTCTCCACCCTTTACCGTCCAGGACGTTGAAGTGAGGAGACTGTTCAGGAGATAGAACACGCAGAAGGCTTCGGGTCCAGACAACGTCTCCACATCTACCCTGAAGAACTGCGTTGACCAACTTTCTGCGGTTTTCAGACATCTACAACTCCTCTCTCCAGTAGTGCAGAGTTCCAGTCTGCTTTAAAACTTCCACTATCATACCAATTCCCAAGATGTCCAATATCTCCAGGCTGAACGACTACTGCCCACTGACCTCGGTTGCAATGAAAGTGTTTGAGCGCATAGTCCTCAGGTACGACCACCGACGGCCTCCTGGACTCGCACCAGTTTGCATATCAGGCACACAGATCAATGGATGATGCAGGTCGCTGTAGCACCTGGAGCGGCCAGGAACCAATGCCAGGATCCTCTTCATAGACTTCCGCTCAACACTATCATCCGCTGTAAGCTGTTCGATAAACTCTCGTTGTTGAATACACATCCTGTCATCTATCACCGGATTCTAAACGTTCTTCTTCATAGGCATCAACCAGTCAAAGTCAACAACTCTCTCTCCAAACCTCTCATTCTGAATACTGGTGCCCCACAAAGTTGTGTCTTATCACCCTTTCTGTTCACTATATTCACAAATGACTGTGTCTCCGTGGATCCATCTGTACTTGTCATAAACTTTTCGGATGACACCACTGTGGGGGGTTGCATTGAGGATGCGGACGAAACTGCATACAGGAAAGAGGTTCAGAGAATGGTTGGCTGGTGTGCTGATAACAACCTTGAACTGAACGTGTCGAAGACGAAATAAATTATAGCTGATTTTCGTAGGAAGAAGACTCCCATCCATCCTCTCTCGTTAAACTGCGTGGTAGTGTAACAAGTAGAATCTTTTAGATTCCTGGGGACAACTATATAAAGCGATCTTAGCTGGGGCAACAACACACTGTGCATCACAAAAAAGGCACAACAACGCCTGTACTTCCTGAGGCTGCTCAGCAAATTCGACATAGCACAGGAGATCCTGATACGCTTCTATCACGCTATAATTGAAAGTATCATCACTTGTGAGTGTGTGTGTGTGTGTCTGTCTGTCTATCTGTGTGTGTGTGTGCGCGCGCACGCGTGCATGTACATAAAACATAACTTGCAACAGCGAACACACGCATACATGGCCAATCCTAATAAAATTCCCATAATACCAAACGTCCCGTTCGAATACTGCGGGAAGCCCTAAACCTGGTACTAACAATATTACAAGTAATTTTGACAACGTATTGGTAAATAGTTCTGATGTGTCATTGTGTTGACAAGTGGATTACAACCTACTAACCACTTGCAATGTTGTGTACTTACCCAGGGTATGTCATTGGTTATGTAATTGGCATATACTAGACATAATTAACATTTTAGGAAATAATTTCTTATTTTGTCCACACAGGAGGCTGGTTTGTTGGAATCAAGCCACCTAAGCCAACCAAAGTATTGTGTAATCGGATGGTAAATCGTGTTTGTATAATAGTTTTTTGTTGGCATATTGAGTTATACATGCAACTACTTCAGGTCAATGCAGATATAGATCCTTCACTGTTTTGTGATTTTTAAATGCATGCAGCGAAATTACACACAAAAACATATTAAAATGTGATTACTAAGTAAACACAATGAATGATCATTCACAAACTATTGATAGATGGACCGGGTCGTTTGATTTCAGGGCTTCGTTTTTTTAGCAATTGTCTCAGTTCTGGAGATAGCCAGCCAGTATTTCTGATTTGGGTAGATTTTGATCTGCTTGGTTGGAATGCACTGGTCCTCTCATAGAAGCTGATGTAGTTGGATACTGTATCAGTGAATGCATCCAAGGATTGGTCTTCCTCCAAACAACAGGTGTTGCAAGGAAGACATCCCTATCTGAGTGATGCCTAGCCCTGAACAATTGCAGAAAGCACGCGCAACGTTACGAATAATTGTTTAACATCCGTCTACTGTCTGTCTAACGTATGACGTAGACCACCACTTGCCCAGACGGGCAAGTAGAATTTACGCATGGACAAGCAAAGTCGGAGTAGCACTTGGCCGATCAAACGTAGATGCGCTACTGACATCTTGACACTAATAGTTATTTATTCTAATATCTTTAAAACTGTAAATTAAAACGCAATCGCTCCGACGACGACGTAGATTTTTTGTAATGTATAACGCCAAGAAAGTCATCAGGTGACAAAGGCAGTACTTCTAGGTCGTTGTAGTCGCCAGGGGCATCATCGCAAGCCAGGGCTATTTGCCATGCAAAACTAGCCCTGGCTGATCCCCTACGTGAAGTGCGGAAGTTAGCTGAGTCAAACTAGTAATTGACTTCGGCAGTCGCGACTGCATCACCCGTGAGAACAGCGCAAATACCCGCCCAATTTGAAGACTGATAAACTACTTCTGGGAATCCCAATATATAATGACCCGTTCGCCCATTAGCACGAGCAGCTGAGCAGTATTGTGTATTGGAATAATTGCTTCTACTTCCTAAACATTGCATGTAACACGAGCCACGGTTGATTGAAATTAGTTTTATTATGACCACCTGATCTGCCGAGTTCCACTGATCTAGTGAGCGATTTCATAGGCTGAGCTTAAATTCAGAGTTTCGAAAAGCGATCATCCAGGGGGTACTGCTGGCTGACACTGACATAATCAGCAGCAGCAACCCCTGGCGCGCAAGGATGGCCAGGGGCAACCGTGTCGTTTGCAGAAAAAGAAAGTTGGATGGAACGTCCGTTGAAACTCCGTGTTGGTTTATGGTCAACATGTTTGTAAAGCCACGAAAAGCAGACCAGAAACCAGTTACCTGGTTAGTTAACCGCCTAGACAAACGGAACGTAGAAACAGAAGCCAATGACAACTGGAAAAACGTTTCCTTCTAGAAAATGGAAAGGCGTATCCCCGCGGGACACACAGAGACACAGTGGGGCACGGGGGCAACAACATTAAAGAAACTTTTAAGAGTTGTCAGATAGAAGAGACAGCTCTTCCTACCTTATTTAAGATATGGTACAACAGACATATTTATTTTATTTCTGTAAAAACGCATGGATGTCGCATTTATTTGCGTACAAACACATGGAAATGGCATGTTTAAATAAAAAACAACCACCCTCCGGTTGGCGCCAGATACACAAAGACGCGGAAGACGCACGCACGCACGCACACGCGTGCACACTTATGTAGGCTTTATTTTGTTTTCGAAATTGCCCGTTGGTTAAGTATTTTGATTGGTTTGTATGGTTCATACCGGACATTAGTCTGAATAGTCTGAAGGTGACTTGTATTTTTTTTTACTAGAGTGTTTACAAACGCCCCGATCTCGACTCCCTATCCCGACGGCGTCACGCTCTGAGTTCCATTGTTGGAAAACTGATCGCGTGACGTGATAGGGAGTCGAGATTGGGGCCGTTTCATGCATATGCATTTCATGCGTTTTATGCGAAAACTGCTCAATTTAACGTCATTCCAAACGCCAGGTACGAATACTTCGGAAAATTACCGACAGCAGTGATGCGACGCCGAATTTTATGTTGCCGACATGCGAGGTTCAGCAGTCATCGGCCTGACGTCTTCCACAGTGCTGAACGTTGTGGCCGTCATGAACTGTGAGGTAAACACAAGGATATCCCAGAACGATCCTGTCAGTTGCAACGAAGACCTGTGCAGGACTTGCTCTCACATATTTCAAAGGAGACGGCACGTTCGGAGGAACCTTGCATATCACAACTGATCCGACACACACCTGTTCTGCATGCCCAGAGACGATGTTCAATTCATATACATGATGAAATGAAGAAGGAACACGACAATAGGGTGGACTTGTGTGCTGTCACCAACATACTGGGTCTCTAGATTAGTGTAGAACAGGACGTCAAGTGGTCGACTACGAGTGTCTCGACCTGTCGATAAACTGCATTCAAGAACCTCAACCCTGGACGAGATAACCCACAAACTCGCTCATGCGTCAGTCTTCTTTTGAAGCTATATTTGACACTGGTCTGTGAAGCTGGACGATGAATCAAGCGTCTGGATAATCTTCAACAGCCATTTTGGTATCTACTATTTCAAGAGATTGATCAAGAATCTTAGACGTGTTCCAAAAGTGGAGAGAAAATATCCTAGAAATGTGCTCAAGTACCATCAGCATGGCCGGTGCTGTAGGTGTGTTCGGACGAGACGCCGCCAAACATGACGCGATCCTGCATTACTTGATGAAGACAGCACAGCGACATGGCCTTGATTACAATGAGGCCAAGCGTGACATAAAACAGACAAAGATTACATTCTTTGGTCTTGCTTTTGTATGCTGCCGGGAATACTGGGAAGACGATCTTGAGATCGCATCGTCAGTTCTTTGAGTCAACACGCCAGCGAAATTGCAGGAATCGCATTAGAGGATAGAGAAAACTCGATTGCGTAGAGCCCTATATTGGAACAGGATTTTAGTCAACACATGTAAACTGTTTGACCATCGTCAGAGCTAGCAGTTATGTAGGTTTGTGTTATCGTTTTAAAAGTAACCATGCATACATTTAATATCATTGTTAACTGTTAAATTGTGTTACACATTCCTCAAATTAATGTTCTTAAGAATATAGGCTAAAACAGTTTGGAATTCTGAACAAGTAACTTAGACTACACAATTGATTACATTGGTGTTTCTTGTTCATAACTTAATCTTTCCAGATTTATTATGGACACGTATTAAGTGAACGCGACAATAAAATTAAGCAACTAACGCGAAGCGCGTTGCAAAGCTAGAAAGTGAAAAAATTAATAAACTTTCGGTATATTGTTCGGGGTAAATATTTAACTCATGACACATTTTAAAAACAGCTAAATATAATACGGCGTCTAACGTTCGTTCTTCATAAACTTAGCGCAATTTATAAGAACATCTGGCAATGTTTTCGAGGTACTAACCGTAGGTGAATTTTGTAATGTTTATATAATTCAAGTTATAAAAGGTATTTCATGATAAATCAAAATCATGTATGCATATATATTATAATTATAAGCAACTATCTGATTGTGACTGAGCCGGTTGAATTCACGGGCGCTCGTGTAGTTTGTAGCATTACTAGCAATGTAAATGTTTATATTATTATTATATGTTTTATATAGAATACTTGATGTAAACGACACGAGCGCACGTGGTTGAAATATTCGACTTCAACGGCAACGTCTCTGACTGACAAAACAAGCCGGTCGCAACTTGCGTACACTGGTGGGGGCACAAACCGTGCGCCCAATCGTGTTTGCCGTTTTAACAAAAATCTGATCAAATTCTTCCATAAATATCTCGAACACATATTCCATCAAATTTATGCAAAACAACTGTTAGGAAGTTGTTTTGTTACTTACGAAAACAGACCAAGCGAATCAAAATCTCGTAAAACACCTGCGTCAAAAACCGTGCGTCCTACCTACGGCTACGCTGTGTAAATCTAGACTATGGCCAGACCATGTCACCTGAATCTGTGCTAGATTGGGCATTGCATTATTACAGGTCAAGAGCTTTAGAACACGATATTTCAGTGACACAAATTCTGACCTGGCACAAATGTTTCCTGTCGTGAGTAAGTAGCCTATTAGCCTTATTAGGCTACCTTAATGATCCCAGACACATGCCAAGGCAGAACCAATGGCCAACTGACAAAACAATTTCCTGTCGGTCATCAACAATTCACATGCTGCAACATATTTAGTATTATTGTCTGTTTTCTTTTTAGAAAATATTTTGAACAAAACAACATAACCAAAACCTTTGTCTAAGACTAAGGCTAAGCTTAGCCAGGAATGGATTATCACAATCCGTCAGTCTCTGAAAAATATAAACAGTAAAACATGGCATTAATTGATTAAACAGTATTTGTACATTTCACCAATGTATTGAGAGCATAGATTGCTAACATCTGGTATTAAATAAATCGTTAATATTCATTGTTTCGTGTTACAGTTTAGACTTCTGCCACATCCAGACTGATTCCTTGGTGACACTAGCTGCCGGTCTGCCACAGTTGACAGCCTTGAAGGAACTCAGGTTTGTTAGACTGTTTACACGTTTACAAACTAATTCATACTTAATCAACAATGGAACAACAATCATTACAGTTGATGTGTACGTGACGTTCATTTAAATACATCAAACAATTCATTAAACAAATAAAATATTACATTAGTTTTGAGGTTCAACAGTTCGCATTACACAGACACGACCTTTCAAAACAAACTCAAACTGTATCGTTTTTTGTTCCCCACAAAACGTAATTTGTGGCCAGAAACATTTGTAGAGTAGAGTTGAGCGAAAGTTGTGAGTTTGTACACCGCATGTTTTATTGTGGTCTGGGAATGTTTTGTTTACGCTGCGTCAGTTCACGAATGTTTTACTTTACAGGCTCAGCGACAGCACCGTCACCGCCGCAGTGGCTCACCGCCTCGCTGACAGCCTTCACTCGGGGCTCACACAGCTGGAGACATTCTGGTGAGATTTGTAATTACGTCGACTTGACATAGTTTAACATTGACACATCAGTTGTTGGTGACTCGGTGACACCAACTGTCACGCACACGCGCTGTCTACTGCACACGCACGAACCCACTCAATTGTGTTCTGTTGTTACCATGTGTCACATATTTGTCGTGTTCACTTTCCTCGTGACATTATTTGTAGGTTGTGGATGTGTCATATCGACAACCACTCGGCCGTCGTCATCGTTGAAGCCGCTGTCGACTCGTCGAGACAACAGCACCTCGACCTCTAGTAAGTCTTTGATCTTTAACAAGATTTTAACAAGATTGCCATCCAGAGAATTAACTCTAGATGGCAGGTGGACAAGGAAGCCCTTTGGCTTATCTAGAGTCCAACCCTTTTATCTACATATATCCAGCCCTTCTGAGGTGTGTCGATTTTATTTTTAAACATATTCACACTACTAGCACCCACACAATCATCAGATAATCTGTTCCATTCATTCACAGTCCTTTGTGAAAATGAGAACTTTCTCACGTCTAATCTACACTGCTCCTTTACTAATGTAACTTCATGTCCTCTAGTCTTTCTATCTTTCTTAACTGAAAAAAACATATTTCTATCAATATTTTCATAACCATTCAATATTTTAAACACTTCTATCTGATCTCCTCTCAAGCTCCTGGTCTCTAGTGTTGTTAAACCACATTCTTTTAGGCGTTTTTCATAACTAAGATCCCTCAGTTTTGGTATCATTTTAGTCGCTCTCCTCTGTACTCTTTCTAGCATATCTATGTCCTTCTTGCGGTATGGCCTCCACGCTTGTATACAATATTCTAAATGAGGCCTAACTATTGTTTTGTACAGCGGTATTATTAGTTCTTTTCTTTATATGCTATATTTCGCCTAATCAATCCAAGGATTTGATTTCCCTTTGAAGCTGCAATTCCACACTGCTCTGAAACCTTCATGTCAGCACTAATTGTCAGCCCTAAGTCTTTTTCTTTTACAGTAGTACTTAGTACAGTTCCCCCCATTGTATATTCTACATATTCGTTCCCATATCCTGTGTGGAGGCATTTACATTTCCCAAAATTGAACAACATTTGCCACTTTTCAGACCATTTGATCAACCTGTCAAGATCATCTTGTAAATGCTGTCTATCTCCATCACTTTTAATCCTTCTAAACACTTTTGTATCATCTGCAAATTTCAACACCTTGCTAGCTATATCATCGTCCAAATCGTTTATATATATTAAGAATAATATAGGTCCCAGTACTGATCCCTGTGGAACCCCACTCAAAACTGATTTCCAGTTTGAAGCCTCCCCATCAACAACTACCGTTGTCTTCTGTCAATCAGCCATTTTTCTATCCAGTTAATTATACCATTTCCTATGCCATGGGCCTTTAGTTTAAGCAGTAATCTCTGATGTGGCACTTTGTCGAAAGCTTTTTGAAAATCTAAGTAGATGATATCTACTGGTGATCCATCATCTACCCACTTAGTGATATCTTCCAAAAAACATAACATATTTGTTAAGCATGACCTCGCTTTTAGAAACCCATGTTGAGATGGGTTTATCAAGTTATGTTTAACAAGAAAATCCACCATGTGATCTTTAATTAGTCTTTCTAATAATTTACAAATCACTGATGTTAAACTCACTGGTCTATAGTTCTCTGACTTGTTTCTCGAACCTTTTTTAAATAACGGTATAATGTTTGCTTCTTTCCATTCTAAAGGAACCACTCCCTCTTCTAATGACAAGTTGAAAACTGTTGCAAGCGGTATGCTAATTTGTTCTACAATTTCCACTAGTAGTTTGGGTGGAATACCATCCACTCCAGGTGATTTATTTTCCTTCATAGCCCTAATTTTCTTAGCTACCATTTCTGGGGTTACAATTAACTGTCTTAAATAGTCTGATTCTGCCCCCTTGAACTTAGCCTCTGATACTGGCAGTGAACTAGTGTCTTCTCTGGTAAACACTGAACTAAAATACTCATTTAGGTCTTCAGCCATTAAGAATCCTTCTGATATTATATTTCCAGCACTATCTTCTAGAGGGCCGACCTTATCCTGAACTTTCTGTTTGCTTCGAACATACGCATAAAAACTCTTGTTGTCATGTTTTATATTACAAGCTAATTTATGTTCATAGCTTCTCTTTGAATTTCTAATTTCAGCTGTAGCTTGGTTTAGTGCTTCTTTATAAATGTTGTAGTCTTCGTCATTGCCAGTACGTCTATATGACTTCCACATCATTTGTTTATACTTAATTTTTCTAATGGCTTCTTTCGATAAGTATTTCTTTCTGGTCCGTTTCCCTTGTTTTTTGAAGGGAACAAATTTATCTACGATGCACTCTATTTCATTCTTTAAGATATTCCAGCATTCTGTTGCTGTCTTATTCTTCAGTGTATTATTCCAATCTATCTTTGCTAAATATTTCCTCATTTCCTTATATCATCTTGTGTTACTTCACCACCAATCTCCTCTCTAATGGGGTAATTACCCCGTCTGACGGGTCAGTTTATACTCCATGTATCGAAGATAACACACTGTGACTGTCTCCGTTGAGTTTTGTCGTCAAATGTCGTTTGTCTGAGGAAAGTCACTTTTTAAATTAGATGTTTGTTTTTGTTCCACTCAACAGTCTTTTCTCAAAAACCTGTCAGACTGTCACATTTAATGTCGCGAAGATAAACATCCAGGAACAATTATATCAGATCAGTATGATGCGACAGTGTAGTGTCACCAAATGTGTCGTTGTCACGTGTCGATTTAAACACTTATTGTCAACAAATTATGTTTTAAATAATAACAAATTGTTGATATTTTTACAAAGGTAACAGATTGTTCACGAAAGACTTTCCGCAACAAGTCGCTAGTAGACGAGGTCACTCAGTGCAACTGCTGGTGGCTCTTTAGCCCTGGGGTATAATCACCCCCCTAGTAGCAGGGCGTGTAGTGTGAGGTGTGTGAGTTGAGTGGGGTAAAGTCTAAAGAGGCTAGGGTAGTTAGTGAGGGTGAGTGTGACATGTCTCTGTGTGTTTGTTGTAGTCTCAGCTACAATCACCTGACACGGCGCGGCGAGAGGAGGGTGGGGATGATCCAAAGTCGTCGGACGGCGGGACTGGATGTAGAGTGAGTAGATCTCTTGTCTCTTGACACACGCACGCACATTCACACACACAAAAACACACACGTACACGCGCGTGCACACACACTCGCGCGCGCACACACGCAAGCACACGCACGCAAGCGAACACACGCACAGACACACACATGCACAGACACACAAACAGCGGCCGGAGTGTAACATTTGTGTCATGTCTGTTGTAGTCTGAGCGGCCAAGAGCGGCCGTCAGTACAGTGTGATAGCCAGGGCTGCGAATCATTCTACCGTCGTCACAGGACCACGGCTAGTGACAGCTCTAGCAGTGATGACGACATTCACTGCACGTCCAACAGTTGTTGTCGCTGCCAGTGAAGGGTGACTTCGGCGACACACACTTGTCACCAACGTCCAGTCAGATCTGACTTTTGTGTGTTGTACATTTACTGTTTGCTAAAAAAAGCAACCTAGCTCTGACCCCTAAACGGCAACAATGGACTCGTCCGTCACTGGCGTTTCGCGAGAATCGCAACTCGTTACAATGTTGCAACGTTGATCTATAATTAGTTCAGAGCTCGTTTACCAAGTCCAGGGACTGCCTCAAAGTTCTTTGTTAATAGCAATAGCTTTATTTTGGTTCTAAAAATTGGCTTATTCTGCCTGGAAAATATTTCAAGGGGAATTGAAACACAACCGTTATATGCCATATATTTCAATATGTACTATGTATGCATTGATGATGACAGAAACCTACTCATTTATGAGACAAACTGAAAAACTGATTTTGTTTGATGCCTAAATCGGCAAACTAGAGCACTGCGTATTGCCATCTTTTTTCAAAGCAAGTTCCATGCGAGTGATTTGAGTTGTGCCTACCTAATCAATGGAACATTTTGATTGTGTTCAATTTATTTCATAAATAGACATTTCTGGGCGAAATAAAAATATCGCCTTATACGTGTATGGTATTCCTTGTAGTCAACAAGTAAGTTGTTTATATGTTCGAAATAAAAAGAAACACATTGACTATGATTTATCCAGTGAAAAAAATGTAGCCTGATTGCAGGCACGTTCAGAATGGGCGATGCAAGATAACAGATTCGAGGGACCTGTGTCAGTTAAACAGCTGACATTATTGAAAGTGGCATAATTAGCTGAGAACATATCGTTACAAATATGCTAACAAACGGTTAGCTAACCGCAATATATTGCCGATTTGTAAACACCGGTGAACTGGTCATTAATACCGGATTTGATGGTGTGTAAATAAAGTTTATTATTATGTGGGTTTGCTGAGCGTTGCAAACACTTACTATCCCAGCTCGGCGACCGGCTAATTGGGAGAAACAGTAGAAACTTAATAATTGTACCGTAGTTGCAAAGTGTGAGTTTTTATTAACACTTTCAGATACATAGACCCACAAAATTGCATTTAGTTTCCAATTAACTAATGCTGTGCAAAGAACACTGTAATTGTATAATGACGATGAACAAATAAAAGCGCGTCATGCTTCAATCCCACCAAATCTGTTCGTGATAACTTCTTATCAAATTATGTGGAAAATTGTTTGCGGCCGCGTCGCCATAACTTCAGCTTATTATAACCTGAATGACGGGGGCACATTTGAAACGTTCTAGGGGGCACGGTTGCGTGGCCCATTATAAATGGTCTGCAGGAACGAACAATTTCTAAGGTCTACGGGGGAACGTGCTCCCTGGGCCCCCTGGATCAGCCCATGGTTATACAAAACTAATTAAACATTGTTTTATCCAAAACCTTACCGGAGTTCCCTTGGAGCGAAACTAAAAAAAAAGCATTTTAAATGAAAGTGCAAGAAACACAGTATCTAGCGACCATTTTAGAAGATGATAACAATTATTAGGAGAGGACTGCAATGATACGGGCTAGCGGCTAGTGTCATTTAACAAGGTTCTTCTAGTGTCGCTTAGCCGAGTGGCTTAGTTGTGCGAAGTAAAAAAGACTAGCCTAAGAAACCTATTTGAATGTTACTGTGGTAGTCACCAGATGGAAGCACTGTTCATCACCACCCACCCACTACCCTTTGCGCACACCAATAAACCAGCCCTGTATATAAACCCCAACCGCACCCATACCAAGGGCGCCACTCCGATCCACCCGAGCAAGACATCCGACATCCGATTGTCAAGATCCGCCAGGTGAAGCGAACCTGGTTGTATAATTTGGGTTCAGGGGTCATCTACTCAAGATTTGCGATGGCGTCGCCGGGGGCGGTAATAATAGTGGACTAGCTCGTGTCGGAGTAACGTGTGGTGGAGATAATGCTCGTGTCGGAGTAACGTGTGGTGGAGATAATGCTCGTGTCGGAGTAACGCATGATGGCGATAAGGGTCTTCTTGATCCCGACAATCCTACCGGTTCTCTGGCGGAGGTAAAGATTCCAGCTAATTCCAAGACCTCCTTACTCAAATCCTTGGGCGAACGTTCCCGAATAAACAGGGCCAGTTCCCGAGGGCACGCATGTAAAAATTGTTCCATGATGATTAATCATCCAAAGGTCGCCTCTACTTTTGACAAGTTTACCCATTGATCAAATTGATGCTCTAACTTATCCAAGAATTGCGAAGCCGATTCGTTTGCAGGGGTAGAACTTCAGCATTTATTTTACTAGACAGCAGGACTAGTAAAGACAAAAGTTTACTAGTCCGCCAAAAGGTTTACTAGTCCTGCAAATAAAAAACATAGCACACATTTAGGTCACAACAATTTTATTTAAAACACAAAAAACCACAGTGTCATCCAGGCCTGGCGTTAACACTGCCTGTCAGTCAGTCAGTGTCACTCAGAGTCGGAGGCACTACTGTCATCACAGTCGGTGTCACTGCTGTCAGTGTAACTACTACAGTCGGGCCTTGGCCTAAGCGGCTGAGTGTCTGGCCTCCGGGCTCCACCAGCACTCCACAGCTCGATTGCCTCCTTCCGTTCAAATGCAGCGATGTCTGGTGAACTCAGCTGAATGGTCAACAGATCAGTCAGTCGATCTGCCTTCAGGTCTGACCGGATGCTGCTCTTCGTCAGCTTCAGCTGACTGAAGCCTCTCTCCGCATCAGCCGAGCTGGCTGGCAGAGTCAGAATGGCGTCAACAAGCCCAAGTATGTTTCCATACTCTGCCTGGTGGGCTGCATTGACACTAGACCATGTCAGCTGTCGCACGTCTGGGGACTGTTCATACAGGATCATCTTCAGAAGTGTCCACTCCGTCTCCACACTGGCAGTATCGATGCCAGCGTCGCGAAGCACAGGGCCAAAATGGTTGTTGAGTGTGGCCACAGCGTCATTTCCATAATCACCTGCAGCTTCAGGCCACAGCTTGAAGCTAACGATTGATGATGCACGCACAACGTCCGAATTGCTGTCAACGAAGCGACCCTCCAGACAGCTGACCAGGTTGCCCAAGATCTGCAGTCGGGTCTGCTTGGCGAAGACAGCACCTGTGAGTGTCTCACCATGGAAGTCTTCCATGCGCGCCAGGGCACGCTCCTTGGCAGTTGTGGTCGTCTTGTACATCACAAGGGTGGCCACAACGGATGTCAGCGTGGCATGTACATCAGCAACTGTCGCAGTCACTGTCTGAGCCACCAGCGACAGCTTGCTCAGAACAAACAGCACATCGAGAAGGAAGTGTGCCATCTCGATGATGTCTCGTCGGTGCAGTGTCGCCAAGAAGCCAATGGCCTTTGCCTTGGCATCTCCGGAGCCCCCGGGCACTTGCATCTGCGTCAGATGCAGGACATATGCTGGATATCCCTTCACAAGGGCCTGCAGTGCCTTCAGCAGATGTGGCAACCAGCGAGTGCCACCGACACGTGGTGGAAGGGCACATGGCAGAGACAATGTGTCGAATGCTGCCTTCAAGTTGCTACGGTTCAGTGGCGAGTGATAGTAGAACAAGTAGAGGCTCAGGAGGAGACCGCTCAACTTTGTGTACATGGGCAACCGACACAATGCGTCCTTATATGCAAGTTCCAGGCGATGCGCATAGCAGTGGATTGCTTGCAGACACGGCTGCTCATTTCGGAAGAGCGTGGCGACACCGTTGGCTGATCCGGTCATAACAGCGGCGCCATCACTGCCGAATCCGACAAGCTTCTTCATGAGTGTCTCTTTCGGGATGTGGAGGTAGCGCTCCACGACACCGTCAATTGCCCGCTTGATTGACGGAGCATCTGCCTTGCCGACGTTCTCAATACCAGAGAAGGCAGTAGAGACGACACCATTCACTGCATACCTCACGTACACTATCTCCGCTTCCGTGATGGACGCATCTGTCGTTCCGTCACTGATGAGGGCGAGAAAGTGAGCACTCTCCAGGTGCTGTGCGAGGTGACGGCGCTCAACCTCAGCGATGGCACGCACGAACTGCTTGCATGCCTTGTCATTCCGATAAGTGTTCCCCACATCAAGGCCCTTCTGTGCGTCCAGGGTACACTGCCACACATAATCTGTGAACGGACGCCGGTGCTTTGTTATCGCGTGACAAGTCCTGAAACATCCAATGCAGGAAATATTTAAATATCATAGTATTAAGTAAATACTGAGTATAGTCACAACATAACAACCTTCCTCAGCAAACAGTGAATACTAAAAACATCCTCGCTTTCAAAACAAAACTTGACGAAGATTTGAAGATGGGCAGGTTTAAATTTTAATAAAAGCACAAAAATCACAAGACAAGCCACGTTCTCAAAACCAAAAATATGATGCATAAAGGCGGGAAATACAACACTAAATAGTATTACTTTTGAACCCGAAGATCCAGGCAAGTTATAACACATATCTACATCAAATGCAAATTAATAATTTCCCATGGCATTGTTTACTGCACGGCATGCTTGAAATGAGAGATAACAGAGAAATGAGGGATAATAATTTAAACCATGTAGTGCTAACCCTAACAAAGTACAATCAAACACAATATTTTTTTTACATTTTATAACATTATATCACATGGGTAACATAATTACCTAAACAAATGCGTCAGACGGTCCATGGTGGCCGTGTTCAGCGCTTGGATGGCTCGGTGGGCAGGTGCAGTGCTGGGACGGGCTTCGAAAGCAGTTTGCCGGAAGACAGCTCATGTGTGCGCCTCGCTTGTACTGTGTGCGCGTAGCGAGTCTGGACGAAAGTTGTCCGTGCCAGTCAAGAACGCATTCTTGCCACGGACACCAGTTACGTTGTGTGTCCTACACACTTTGCAAAACATCAAATCGTTGTCGTCATCGTAGGACAGCCAAGTGTGGTCTCGTTCCCAAACCTTCAAATAGCCACGCTGTCGTTTCTGCTGGTCGTACAGCGTGTCCCGTTCTCGCTTTTCCACCTTGCGTTTAACTTCTGGTTTTGCAACCCCAGTTAAATAACGATGCATCGTGCGTAAACGTAACAAAATAATTAGTAATGAATTAACAAAATAATTGATGTAGAACTGAAGATGTGAACCGTATTCGAAATCCGCGCATTTGAAAATAGATTAGAAAATAGACGCGAAAATGGACGCCAATTGCGCTCATTAGCCGGTACCCCTCTACATGATACGCTAAGCCAAACAAAACGGTCGTTTCAGATTTCTATGTCACACAACAACCAATCAAAAGTACCGTTTCACTGTCGATTCACTAGGTGAAGATTTACTTTGTCAATTGTACGGTTGGTGGCGCCACGCAACACGCTGATTTTTACTAGACAGCCGGACTAGTTGGTAGGCCGGGTTTACTAGTCCGCCATAATCTTTACTAGTGTACGGACTAGCGGACTAGTGGGTAGTTCTACCCCTGGTTTGATGCCATACGTCCACTATAACTTTCTTCCGATAGTCTTCTTTCGTCGATTGGTATTTTCTCAGTAATGTTTCCTTCAGCTTATCATAATTGCGTGTCTCGGAGGCTGGTAATCGGGAATGTACATCCAGTGCTGGTCCTGATAAAATGACCCTAAATAAGTACCATAACAATTAAGATCCCATCCTTCGTTTTCGGCATACCTCTAAAATTGTTGAAGATATGAGTCCTTATCATCTTCCCCATCACAAAATGCGGGTAGTTTTGGACTTCTTCCTATAACCGTAACTCTCAGTGAAGTGTCGCTCACTCCACTAGTGTCCTGTCTTTGCTGGTTCTCAGCTTCAAGCTTTATATTGCCAACGGTTCCTTCTCGTGTCGCCGACACGCTTCCTTTCCTTTTGCTTCTCTTCTCTCGTTAAGACAGCTTGTCTTTTTCCCCCCTTCTCTCTCTCTCTCTCTCTCTCTCTCTCTCTCTCTCTCTCTCTCTCTCTCTCTCCTCTCTCTATCCTCTCTCCTCTCTCCTCTCCCCCTCTCTCTCTCTCTCTCTTCCCTTCTATCTCTCTCTCTTCCCTTCTATCTCTCTCTTTCCTCCTTTTGCTTCTCTCTAGCAAGAGCTCGCTCTGCTGTGGCTACTTCCTATTCCTTCGTGATAAAGTTTCTAAGTTCTTCTCCCTCAAGACCTATCTCTTTACCTAATTAAATTAGTCGTTGAGTCTCCATGACTATCCTAATAATCATACAATCCTGAAATCAACACATCGAATTGCCACCTCGATATATCTACCTTTCTCAAAACTATCCATACCCTTCCAATGTAACATAGCTACTAAAAAGGAATATACTATACGTCATAATATCGGAATATCGCTCCGACTTTACAATAACAATACGTTCATCGACAACCTGAAACAAAATTATGAGTGCAAAAGACTACCACATTCAAACTGACCACAAACGCTCACCTCCAAAGGAACTTATTAAAGGGAATGTCGGGACAAATAATATTTATTTACACAACACTTTAAATCCTAGAAAAAAATTAATAGGGCGCAGCTTACCCAAGCGGTTTAAACTAGGCATGCATCGCCTCTAGCCGTGGTATAAAACACGAATGCCATTTCGGAAGCACCGAGTTATATTCCGGGGCCCTGATTTATCCCCTTCCGCTTATGATATCCTGCCTCCCCTCCAACTATCTACTCGGTATCACGTTACCTATAATCCCGGACGAGCCCTCATTGTCAAGATCCGCCAGGTGAAGCGAACTTGGTTGTATAATTCGGGTTCAGGGATATTGAAATTTAATAAAACATATATACAAGGTACAGGTTTTCTAAAATTATTCATACCCACCGGATAACAAAACTATCAGTATACATACATTTCTAGAGGGAGACTCGTCAGCCTCGTACATACTTTTATCATAGAACGGGTATACCCGGAAACATAAACATGACATCCCTGCTACCACTCATTCGCATATGGTGACGTCCTACCACTCTCTCCAACACAAATAATAGTAAGAGGCAAATACCATCTTCTGCTATCAATGTACATGAGCACCATTACACATCGAGGCCTATATAAGGTGCTCCTTCATCATATCATAAATAGAACAGAACAATGTTCGGGTCCAACAATACCCTCGGTCGACACGGACGTCAACTTTACACTCTTCCGACGGTTCGCAACATTCAGAAGTCAAAGCGAGCTTCCTTCTTCACGCGGAAATTCAGCCAGCCTCCTTCGCTATAGGCCCACCGTTCGCACGGACGAGCATGAAGTTTTAGATGGCAGTCGCACCGACCCGACACTTCGGTATTCTCTTCTAAACTATACATGAATGACGTAAGATCTCATCGTCTAAGCAACCGCTCGGTATTGCTTCGATGTATGGGTTTGATAAACACACTGTAATAATTTCTCGTTACAGAGAAGACCAGGCTACATCGTCCTGTCTGTGGATCACTCTGGACTGCTGTGTGCTATCCCTCCCAAACCTCAGTTAATCAACCATATACTTTGCGGCAGCACACCATTGCTATAATTCCACCGCCCAACAGGTAATACAATAATTCAACATGTACATAAATCTTCATTATAGCGACACTCTTTAGGGGAAGGACGGGTAAAGTTGGCCCCTCGGCCAAAGTGGGCCCCCACTGCCATAGCGTACCGGGTACGCAATGTAGTCAAATCAACGGTAGTGGTATTTACAGACCCGCCAGGGGCCACCATTCAACGTCGTAGCTGTTTGCTAGGCGCGAATTAAAAACGGTGAGTAGCAAATTTGTATTTTAGGTACTTTTCTTAAAATAATTGACGTGTCTTACAAACTCCACATTTTCATAAATGGCCAGGGTATATAACTATAAATGTGGTCCATATAGCAATAGTGTATAGTTAGTAGAATGAGCAATTTAAATTTGACGTGAAGTAACGCATTAATCCCAATGGCGTCGTACCGATAATCTTTGGCAGAGGCCAAAATGGGCCACACGGGGCCCACTTTGGCCGCAGATGCTGTGCATATCATGGACAGTGTGGTTACACTGCAGCCGTTGCAATAACATCAGTATAGACATCGATAGTGTCGATATGTATATTTGATCATATAAGTTGTATCACAAACTTGTGTTAATTAATTAATTAATTATCACAATGCATTAACCAAGTTAGCGCAGTAATTTTGAAGTGGTTCCTTTACATACATACGTTCCTTCATGGGTGCGTACAAACGAAAGATGAACCAGCAAATATGGAATTTTGTCAACATGCAGTTGGCTATCGAGGCTGTGCGCGGAAAAGTAATGGGGCTCAAGCGTGCTGCTAAGCAGTTTGGGATTCCCCGCCCCACCCTGCAACAAAGATGCAAGAGAGAGGGAGACTTTGCAGTTGCGGCAGAAAAGGGTTTGGGCAGATTCCGACCTGTATTTTCACCAGCGATGGAGTCAGAACTCGTTGCCCATATTAAACGCATGGAGAGCATGCTGTTTGGTTTCACTTTATCGCAACTGAAGCGGGTCGCATATGATTTTGCTGAAGCTAATGGGATTCAACATAACTTCAACAGCAGGAAACGCGAAGCTGGAAAGGACTGGTGTCATGACTTTATGGTTCGCCACAGAGACGCGATTTCCCTGAGAATACCAGAACCTACATCGGCAGCTCGCGCAAGAGCATTCAACCAGGGAGCCGTCAACGCGTTCTTCGATTTACTGGAAAAGGTTCAAGACGCGAAGAGGTTTACTCCAGATCGCGTCTATAACGTAGACGAGACGGGTATAACGACTGTACCTATTCGACCATCGAAGATAATCGCCAGTCGGGGCAAGAAACAGGTTGGTTCGCTGTCGTCTGCTGAGAGGGGCCACCTTATCACGGTTGAAATTTGCATGAGTGCTGCTGGATCATTCATACCACCACTGTTCATATTCCCGAGGAAGAGGATGAAAGACGAGCTGATGGACCGAGCACCCCTCGCGTCAATCGCAGTGGCGCACATGACAGGTTGGATGCAATCTCACATTTTTGTGACATGGTTCAAACACTTCTTGAAGCACGCAAACCCATCCGAAGCAAGGCCCGTTCTTCTGATCTTAGATGGCCACAAGACGCACACCAACAACCTGCCTTTCATCGAAATGGCTCGGACCAATTTTGACACCGTCATCTGCCTACCGCCGCATTGTAGCCATCGCATGCAGCCACTCGATGTCAGCTTCATGAAGCCACTGATGACATACTACACAAAGGCGGTAGAGTGTTGGCTACGGTCCCACCTCGGTCGAGTTGTGACAACTTTTCATACCGCCGAATTGTTCGGAAACGGGTATGTCCGTGCTGCTACATTGAAAACAGCAGTGAACGGCTTCCGGAAGACCGGAATATGGCCGATCGACCGCACCGTCTTCGATGAGCATGATTTCGCTGCTGCAGAGCCGACTGACCTCGTATGGCAGACAAGCACCAATGCACCACAACGTGATCGAAACACAGATGCACTACCACGTGATCGAGACACTGACGCACCATCACGTGATCGAGACACCGATGCACCACCACGTGTTCGCGACACCAATGCACCATCACGTGGTCGAGACACCGATGCACGACCATGTGATCGAGACACCGACGCACCACCACGTGATCGAGATACTGACGCACCTCCATGTGATCGAGACACCGATTCAACACCACGTGATCTAGACACCGATGCACCACCACGTGTTCGAGACACCGATGCGCCACGACGAGACCAAGAAACCGTAATGTCTGGGTCACTACCGACACATCTGCAGGCACCGCACATCGCAATAACGGTTGTTTCGCCGGTACCCATAATCAACCAGGCTACAGTGCGAAAAGCCACAAAGAGAGGGAAGACCTGCATCATTACAGGCAGTCCATGGAAGACAGCACTCGAGGCCAAGGAGAGAATGGTAACGTGCCTACAACCAAACGGTTCAAGGAAGAGAGGGCACTCGAAAGCTGAGAAAACGTCAAAGAAAAACAAGAAAAAGAAGGAAAACATCGACACTACGTCTTGTCTGTACTGCTCGGAATTGTATTCAAACAGCAGAAGAGGCGAAAGCTGGGTGCAGTGCGGGGAGTGTGGCCAGTGGGCACACCGTGAGTGTGCCGGATATGAGCGTGGCGGGTTTATGTGCGAGATTTGCGCCGACGATTATGTGGCATCGCACAGCGTTGTGAGGGGGCCCAAGTAGTATAGAGGCGTGTTTCGGTCTCAAAATCCTACTTATAAAAAACGTTTTAATGACCACTAAACGTTTTCGGCCATCTACTTATAAAAAAAGATCAGGCTTTTTTTCTACTTATAAAAAAAGATCAAAGGCTTTTTTTGAAACTAATTGGTTTTGGACACCTACTTATAAAAAACGTGATTGATTACCCCCTCTAAGTACATTTGAGCTGCCACCTAGCGGTGAGTGTAGAGAGTATTTTGTTTGTTCCCTAGCGACCAACGCCGTACCTAGGGCGTGCTGACGTAAGCACTATATGACGCGACTATATAACCACGATAAAACCACTGTGTGCAGATCCCCCCGTCATCGAAAGTTCGGGAACCTATTTATAAAAAACGTGATTGATTACCCCCTCTAAGTACATTTGAGCTACCACCTAGCGGAGAGTGTAGATATCATTTTGTTTGTCCCCTAGCGACCGACGTCGTACCTAGGGCGTGCTGACGTAAGCACTATATGACGCAATAATATAACCACGATAAAACACTGCTGCTTCTGGAGTGGACTATGGCCCCGGCATGACAGCATTGCTGCCACCTAGCGGTGAGTGTAGAGATCAGTTTGTTTGTCCCCTAGCGACCAACGCCGTACCTAGTGCGTGCTGACCTAAGCAGATTGTCCCCTAGCGATCAACATCGTACCTAGTGCGTGCTGACCTAAGCAGATTGTCCCCTAGCGATCAGCGTCGTACCTGCTGAGTAGAATGTACACAAGCACGGATTAGCGCGTGCTGACCTAAGCAGGTTGTCCCCTAGCATGAAACCACTGCATAAGCTGAGTAGAATGTACACAAGCACGGACCGCAGAGTAGACCTACCGCAGAGTAGACCTCTCAAAGTACCTCTCAAAGTAGCCTGATTGGGCGGCTATATAGCGGCGAGGACAGTGTGCTGACCTAAGCAGATTGTCCCCTAGCGATCAACGTTAGTGCGTGCTGACCTAAGCACTATATGACGCGGTTATATAACCGCAATAAAACACCTAGCGGTGAGGACAGTTACCTAGCGCGTGCTGACCTAAGCAGATTGTCAAGCGTGTGCTGACCTAAGCACTATATGACGCAACTATATAACCACGATAAAACCACTGTGTGCAGATTCCCCCCGTCAGCCCTATGTGGATGCCCCACTGTACCCTATGTTGACAGCAGCGATAAGAGCTGCTGCTGTTGGAGTGGACTATGGACCCTGCATGACAGCATAGCTGGCTAGCGGTGAACGTTCTGGTGGTAGGATTAAAACGAAACCAATGCGTTGTGCGTTTAAATAAATAAATACATCTAGTTGTGGGATTACAACGAAACCAAATGCATAAATACACTAACGTTCAGTTGATGATACTGTACGTAGGGTGTTTATGCAGTGGATACAGACGCGTGGAAACGTGAGTAGTAGAGAGAGTATTTATTATATACTGCTATGTGCATTGTATATTCATCACGGTGACACTTATTCCAGCGTTTGTCGTCGAATTGGGCTTTGTCGCTGCTGCTGTTGACAGGGCGGTTGTAGGCAGTCGGATCTCTCTATGAAAATAAACCACAATACATGTAGGTGTGTTTAAACAAAGGGCGCCAAAATAAAATGAGAACTATGCATGCATAAAAGCAGGCTTACTGAAATAAACCACAATACATGTACGCGTGTTTAAACAAGGGGTGCTACCTACTACCTAGTGACTGGACACTGTCAGAGTCCCAACCTTCTGTCTATATGTTATATGTGTATGAGGGTGATTGAACCCTGTCAGAGTCCCAACCTTCCGTCTCTATGTTATATGTGTATGGGGGTGACTGGACCCTGTCAGAGTCCCAACCTTCTGTCTATATGTTATATGTGTATGGGGTTGACTGGACACTGTCAGAGTCCCAACACAGTAGAGTGAGTAGTCAGAGGGCAGTAGGTAGTAGACAGTGGAGTGAGTAGACTGTGGGCAGTAGGTAGTAGACAGTGGAGTGAGTAGACAGTGGGCAGTAGGTAGCAGACAGTGGAGTGAGTAGACAGTAGGCAGTAGGCAGTAGACAGTGGAGTGAGTAGACAGTAGGTAGTAGACAGTAGACAGTGGAGTGAATGGACAGTGGGCAGTAGGTAGTAGACAGTGGAGTATGCAGACAGTAGGTAGTAGACAGTGGAGTGAGTAGACAGTGGCCAGTAGGTAGTAGACAGTGGAGTCAGTAGACAGTGGGCAGTAGGCAGTAGACAGTGGAGTGAGTAGACAGTAGGTAGTAGACAGTAGACAGTGGAGTGAATGGACAGTGGGCAGTAGGTAGTAGACAGTGGAGTATGCAGACAGTAGGTAGTAGACAGTGGAGTGAGTAGACAGTGGCCAGTAGGTAGTAGACAGTGGAGTCAGTAGACAGTGGGCAGTAGACAGTGGAGTTAGCAGACAGTAGGTAGTAGACAGTAGAGTGAGTAGACAGTGAGCAGTAGGCAGTAGACAGTGGAGTGAGTAGACAGTGGGCAGTAGACAGTGGAGTGAGTGGACAGTGGGCAGTAGGTAGTAGGCAGTGGAGTGAGTAGACAGTGGGTAGTAGGTAGTAGACAGTGGAGTGAGTAGACAGTGGGCAGTAGGCAGTAGACAGTGGAGTGAGTAGACAGTGGGCAGTAGGTAGTAGACAGTGGAGTGAGTGGACAGTGGGCAGTAGGTAGTAGACAGTGGGCAGTAGGTAGTAGGCAGTGGAGTGAGTAGACAGTGGGTAGTAGGTAGTAGACAGTGGAGTGAGTAGACAGTGGGCAGTAGGCAGTAGACAGTGGAGTGAGTAGACAGTGGGCAGTAGGTAGTAGACAGTGGAGTGAGTGGACAGTGGGCAGTAGATAGTAGACAGTGGAGTGAGTAGACAGTTGGCAGTAGGTAGTAGACAGTGGAGTGAGTAGACAGTGGGCAGTAGACAGTGGAGTGAGTAGACAGTGGGCAGTAGACAGTGGAGTGAGTAGACAGTGGGCAGGAGACAGTAGACAGTGGAGTGAGTAGACAGTGGGCAGTAGGTAGTAGACAGTGGAGTGAGCGGACAGTAGGTAGTAGACAGTGGAGTGAGTAGACAGTGGGCAGTAGACAGTGGAGTGAGTAGACAGTAGACAGTGGAGTGAGTGGACAGTGGGCAGTAGGTAGTAGACAGTGGGCAGTAGGTAGTAGGTAGTAGACAGTGGAGTGAGTAGACAGTGGGCAGTAGACAGTGGAGTGAGTGGACAGTGGGCAGTAGAGTTAGTAGACAGTGGGCAATAGGCAGTAGACAGTGGGCAGTAGGTAGTAGACAGTGGAGTGAGTAGACAGTGGGCAGTAGGTAGTAGGCAGTGGAGTGAGTAGACAGTGGAGTGAGTGGACAGTGGGCAGTAGGTAGTAGACAGTAGAGTGAGTAGACAGTGGGCAGTAGGCAGTAGACAGTGGAGTGAGTAGACAGTGGGCAGTAGGTAGTAGACAGTGGGTAGTAGGTAGTAGACAGTGGAGTGAGTGTACAGTGGACAGTAGGTAGTAGACAGCAGAGTGAGTAGACAGTGGGCAGTAGGCAGTAGACAGTGGAGTGAGTAGACAGTGGGCAGTAGGTAGTAGGCAGTGGAGTGAGTGGACAGTGGGCAGTAGGTAGTAGACAGTGGAGTGAGTAGACAGTGGGCAGTAGGTAGTAGGCAGTGGAGTGAGTAGACAGTGGGTAGTAGGTAGTAGACAATGGAGTAAGTGGACAGTGGACAGTAGGTAGTAGACAGTGGAGTGAGTAGACAGTGGGCAGTAGGTAGTAGACAGTAGAGTGAGTAGACAGTGGGTAGTAGGTAGTAGACAGTGGAGTGAGTGGACAGTGGGTAGTAGGTAGTAGACAGTAGAGTGAGTAGACTGGGAAGTAGACTGAGGACTGAGTAGACAGTGGGCAGTAGGTAGTAGACAGTGGAGTGAGTAGACAGTGTGCAGTAGGTAGTAGGCAGTGGAGTGAGTAGACAGTGGGTAGTAGGTAGTAGACAGTAGAGTGAGTAGACAGTGGGCAGTAGACAGTAGAGTGAGTAGACAGTGGACAGTGGGAAGTAGACAGTAGAGTGAGTAGACAGTGGGCAGTAGGCAGTAGACAGTGGAGTGAGTAGACAGTGGGTAGTAGGTAGTAGACAGTGGAGTGAGTAAACAGTGGACAGTGGGAAGTAGACAGTAGAGTGAGTAGACAGTGGGCAGTAGGTAGTAGACAGTGGAGTGAGTAGACAGTGGGCAGTAGGTAGTAGACAGTGGAGTGAGTGGACAGTGGGCAGTAGGTAGTAGACAGTAGAGTGAGTAGACAGTGGGCAGTAGGCAGTAGACAGTGGAGTGAGTGGGCAGTAGGTAGTAGACAGTGGAGTGAGTGGACAGTAGGTAGTAGACAGTGGAGTGAGTAGACAGCGGGCAGTAGGTAGTAGACAGTGGAGTGAGTGGACAGTGGGTAGTAGGTAGTGAACCCAGTGGAGTAGAGTAGACAGTAGGTAGTAGACAGTGGAGTGAGTGAGCAGTGGGCAGTAGGTAGTAGACAGTGGAGTGAGTGGACAGTGGGCAGTAGGTAGTAGACAGTGGAGTGAGTAGACAGTGGGCAGTAGGTAGTAGACAGTGGGCAGTAGGTAGTAGGCAGTGGAGTGAGTAGACAGTGGCCAGTAGGTAGTAGACAGTGGAGAGAGTGATGTCTGTCAGGGTAGTGTAGACAACTACTATCACTAGCTTGTGAGGATGTCTGTCAGGGTAGTGTAGTCAACTACCATCACTAGCTTGTGAGGATGTCTGCCAGAGTAGTGTAGTCAACTACCATCACTAGCTTGTGAGAATGTCTGTTAGGGTAGTGTAGTCAACTACCACCACTAGCTTGTGAGGATGTCTGTCAGGGTAGTGTAGTCTACTACCTTCACTAGCTTGTGAGGATGTCTGTCAGGGTAGTGTAGTCAACTACCACCACTAGCTTATGAGTATGTCTGCCAGGGTAGTGTAGTCAACTACCACCACTAGCTTGTGAGGATGTCTGCCAGGGTAGTGTAGTCAACTACCACCATTAGCTTGTGAGGATGTCTGCCAGGGTAGTGTAGTCAACTACCACCACTAGCTTGTGGGGATGTCTGCCAGGGTAGTGTAGTCAACTACCACCACTAGCTTGTGAGGATGTCTGCCAGGATAGTGTAGTCAACTACCACCACTAGCTTGTGAGGATGTATGTCAGGGTAGTGTAGTCAACTTACCACCACTAGCTTGTGAGGATGTCTCTCAGGGTAGTGTAGTCAACTACCACCACTAGCTTGTGAGGATGTCTGCCAGGGTAGTGTAGTCAACTACCACCACTAGCTTGTGAGGATGTCTGTCAAGGTAGTGTAGGCAACTTACCACCACTAGCTTGTGTGGATGTCTGTCAGGGTAGTGTAGTCAACTTACCACCACTAGTTTGTGATGATGTCTGTCAGGGTAGTGTAGTCAACTAACACCACTAGCTTGTGTGGATGTCTGTCAGGGTAGTGTAATAGTTCGGTCGGTGGGATAGGCGTATACCACGATCCATTGCTTCCTCTTCTTAAGAACGGAGATACAAGGCTGGTGTCGTCATCGAAGTCATCGGCGTCGTGGCTGATAGGTGGTGGTGGTGGTGGTGGTGATGGTGGAGTGATTGGGCGAGGGGGATCACTCCGTGATATGGGAGCGACCGAGCATATCGGCTTTGCTGCTGCTGCTGCTGACAGGGCCGTTCTTGTAGGCAGTTGGATCTTCAGTACTCTATGAAATAAACCACAATACATGTACGCGTGCGTGCTTACAACACTTTTCAAAATAAGGCGCATGCGCACTTAACACATACTGCCTAGTCTACCGTTATTCTACAACATATCGCGCAAGCGCATTTCACACTAATACCGTTATCTTACTCAATTACGCGCATGCATACTTAACACATCCGAGGCATTTGTTTTCGGAAAAAAATTACCGGTCACGTCAGTACATTCATCGTCAAATGTGTCTGTACATCAAATTTCTTTAATATCACTTCACCGCACGATCCCCTACCCCACACTGAACATATACAACGTTTATTTTCATGCTTTCAGCTTTTCGTTTATTGTTTTTGAAAATGCATTGTTCTCCGTTCACATTCCAATCGCGATAAGTCACGCGCTACAGATTACAAAATTACGCGCATGCGCACTTAATACATACTGCCTAGTCTACCGAGGAATTTGTTTTAGGAAAAAAGTTAGCGATCACGTTAGTACATTCATCGAGAAATGTCTCTTTACATCGAATTTCTCTAATATCACTGCACCACACGTTTCCTGACCCCAAACTAATCGTGTACAACATTTATTTTCATGCTTTTAACTTTTCGTTTATTGTTTTTAAAAATCCATTGTTCTCCGTTCACATTCCGATCACGATAAGCCGTAGTGTCATGCGCCACCGCTGTGTTTGACGTTGCGCGCAAACGCGCGCTCATTGCTCATTCACCATTTTTCAGTCAAACACTCCTGATCGGTTTTCAACCTCTCATCGATTTGCCACAATGAACAACGCATCATCGACTCATCATTCGCCAACACATCGGTAAGACTGCTTTTATGTATGCATGCATGTGCGCGTGCATGCGTGCATGCATGCATGCATGACACCCTTTGTTTAAACAGTTGTAAGCCTAACATGCATGCATGTCACAATGGATAAAACATCGTCTCCTAACACACTGCTTTTATGCATGCATGCATGCATGCATGAATGCATGCATGTGCACGTGCGTACATTTGTTTAAACAGTCGTAAGCACGTAAGCCTGCTTCGTACATGTATTGTGGTTTATTTCATAGATGCCTACACGTACGGCCGCCCTGTCAACAGCAGCAACAAAGCCAGTATGCACGGTCGCCCCAACATCACGGAGTGACCGCCCTCGCCATGCATGCATGCGTGCATGTATGCATGGTTCTCATTTTATTTTGGCACCCCTTGTTTAAACACGCGTACATGTATTGTGGTTTATTTCAGTAAGCCTGCTTTTATGCATGCATAGTTCTCATTTTATTTTGGCGCCCTTTGTTTAAACACACCTACATGTATTGTGGTTTATTTTCATAGAGAGATCCGACTGCCTACAACCGCCCTGTCAACAGCAGCAGCGACAAAGCCCAATTCGACGACAAACGCTGGAATAAGTGTCACCGTGATGAATATACAATGCACACAGCAGTCTATAATAAATACTCTCTCTACTACTCACGTTTCCACGCGTCTGTATCCACTGCATAAACACCCTACGTACAGTATCACCAACTGAACGTTAGTGTATTTATGCATTTGGTTTCGTTGTAATCCCACAACTAGATGTATTTATTTATTTAAACGCACAACGCATTGGTTTCGTTTTAATCCTACCACCAGAACGTTCACCGCTAGCCAGCTATGCTGTCATGCAGGGTCCATAGTCCACTCCAACAGCAGCAGCTCTTATCGCTGCTGTCAACATAGGGTACAGTGGGGCATCCACATAGGGCTGACGGGGGGAATCTGCACACAGTGGTTTTATCGTGGTTATATAGTTGCGTCATATAGTGCTTAGGTCAGCACACGCTTGACAATCTGCTTAGGTCAGCACGCGCTAGGTAACTGTCCTCACCGCTAGGTGTTTTATTGCGGTTATATAACCGCGTCATATAGTGCTTAGGTCAGCACGCACTAACGTTGATCGCTAGGGGACAATCTGCTTAGGTCAGCACACTGTCCTCGCCGCTATATAGCCGCACAATCAGGCTACTTTGAGAGGTACTTTGAGAGGTCTACTCTGCGGTAGGTCTACTCTGCGGTCCGTGCTTGTGTACATTCTACTCAGCTTATGCAGTGGTTTCATGCTAGGGGACAATCTGCTTAGGTCAGCACGCGCTAATCCGTGCTTATGTACATTCTACTCAGCAGGTACGACGTTGATCGCTAGGGGACAGTCTGCTTAGGTCAGCACGCACTAGGTACGATGTTGATCGCTAGGGGACAATCTGCTTAGGTCAGCACGCACTAGGTACGGCGTTGGTCGCTAGGGGACAAACAAACTGATCTCTACACTCACCGCTAGGTGGCAGCAATGCTGTCATGCCGGGGCCATAGTCTACTCCAGAAGCAGCAGTGTTTTATCGTGGTTATATTGTTGCGTCATATAGTGCTTACGTCAGCACGCCCTAGGTACGACGTCGGTCGCTAGGGGACAAACAAAATGATATCTACACTCACCGCTAGGTGGTAGCTCAAACGTACTTAGAGGGGGTAATCAATCACGTTTTTTATAAATAGGTCCCGAACTTTCGATGGCGGGGGGATCTGCACACAGTGGTTTTATCGTGGTTATATAGTCGCGTCATATAGTGCTTACGTCAGCACGCCCTAGGTACGGCGTTGGTCGCTAGGGAACAAACAAAATACTCTCTACACTCACCGCTAGGTGGCAGCTCAAATGTACTTAGAGGGGGTAATAAATCACGTCTTTTATAAGTAGGTGTCCAAAACCAATTATTGTCAAAAAAAGCCTTTGATCTTTTTTATAAGTAGAAAAAAAAAACCTTTGATCTTTTTTGATAAGTAGATGGCCGAAAACGTTTAGTGGTCATTAAAACGTTTTTTATAAGTAGGATTTTGAGACCGAAACACAACCTCTATACTACTGGCCCACTTTGGACTCCACATGTTGTAAAATAATAAAATGGGTTTCTTTTTAAAAATACATCTGATTTATTATATTTATTAAGATAGAGTAACTAGACTGTGCATACACCTAGTCATGATACATATACATACATAGGTAACGTAACACAAATTAAACTGTTTTGTACATAATTGTCAAATGTAGGTCAATCGGCGCTTAAGGGGCCCACTTTGCCCGCCCTTCCCCTACGCTATAAAATTATCCCATACAAATTTCCACCAGTACCACAGTTCCTATACATGTAAAGCTGCCTACCATTTCTATAATTATTACATGTTAGATTCAACTTTCCTTCGTGTCTACCCTAACAATAATGTACTGTTTCCCCGGTTCTTTGAAATCTGACCCTATGCCACCTCCCCAATGCATTCACACTATTGCGTAAGCACTAGCCAGCCGTAAATAGCCGTACAGGATAACCCCAACTGTAGTCTTTCACATCCGCTATCAACCTATGTTAATTAGTTCTTAACCACACATCGTGACACCGATGCACTGGCTCAGGATCAACGGCGGCCACAGATAGAAACGCAAAGGGCGAGTCACGTAAGTTACCACTGTTTGCTCCTTACCACATTGGTACCAGAAGTATATGTACGTCCACGCGCCTTTGTAGGCCAACGTGAAAAGTTGTTCAAATACATTTTGGGCAAATAAGTCGCAAATTCCAAAGGTTAAATTGACTATACTGTGTGAATTTTTGCGCAGTTCCGTTCATTCGTTCCACTTTTTTCTGAATTGATTCGGAAAGACAACGAATTTGTCATACGGGGCAACGCCCATGACAACAACAAATACGCAGCCAGTTTACCGAGGAAACTAAGTCGCTATAATTTCAAACGTCAATTCGACAATTTATACGCATTATCGTTTATTCGGTCTATTTTTTCCAGAAACTTATTCGGAAAAACGGCAAACTTGTCATATGGGGCAAGGCCCAGGACAACAATGAATACGACAGTTTACTAAGTTATATCTATGTTGTCCAAGTACATATCTATATTGCGATGTCAGTTGACTGTATGTAAATACTTCGCACATTCCCTTGTACCTCACCGAGGAGCGACATGGGCGTGGTCCAATTGGCAATTACACACGGGTGACTTCGCGGACAAAGCGCATTGTCTACTCGCATTGAAAGCCAACATTAAATTCATTGTCTCGATCCAACATTCGTTAAAGTGGTTTTCTGGTTGAAATAACGCTGCTGGTTCACGATAACTCGCTGACATTAGTCAATAAGTCGAGGATATCAGTGTCACCGTTTGCAACTATATAGTACGGCATGAATGGGAAATTTGTTACAGTGTGCCTTATTACATGTAATTGGTGGTTGATAGGTTATAAATTATTGTCCGTCAGGTGTCTTTTGAACTGATCATCTTCTAAACTAATTGGGTATTCCACCCATAGTTTAAACGTACTGTATAGCCATACAACGCATGGCACCACCAAGAAGGCAAACAAAACACCAGGGTAATGAGGATGTCGATTCAGAAATCGACAATCAAACAACTACGGAGGATGACAAACAAACGGACGAATTAGAATTTGGTAGACCTAGTCGTACAGTCTCAACAGAGCGTATTTACTACAGTATAAGCAAGCTTGAGGCCAGATTCTCTCAACTAGAGGAAAGGTTTGACAGGAATTAATCTGGCATCAAATCGATGCAGAAAGCATTGTTTCAAATAACTGAGAAACTAAACAAACAAGACACAATCGAAGCAACCGTGTGTGCTTTACAGGCAAAGGTGTTCGGCCCGGAAAAAGGCCCGGTTGTGGAAATATGTGCCGGGTTCACATCAGGAGCCCGACCGAAGTACGCACTAACAGATGCAACACCATGTACATGGGGGAATATAGGCGAAGCTAAGCACCGCGATGAGCACAAGTCCCTGTCAACGGAAGCGGTGCATGATACAAGAGACATTTTCCCCAACAATAACTACGATGGTCCGCAACGGTATCCATACGAACGATCTAGCCATGATCGGTACTCCACTGAACCTGGGGATGACCAACGCCCCAACCACAGTGGACGACGCCAGGACAATAGCAGTAGTCTCGAGATATATCGTCGGCCAATGGACAGAAATGACACTATCGACAAGTTTGATGGTAAACCAGGTGAATGGGATAACTGGATTCACCAATTCGAATTCATAGCCGAGGCTTACAACTGGGACCCAGATGAAAAGATGATACGATTGGTGTCATGTCTTCGAGGGCCAGCTCTAACGGCACATAGAAGTCTACCCAATGACTATAGTTGCATAGAGTACCTCGGTATGAGATATGGTCACACCAGACCCGTCGCTAGGACAGCGCTCAGAGCAGAGTTGTCAATTTTAAAACAGGAAGAGGGAGAGTTTAGATACCTTCGCAGATAGGGTATACGCACTAACAGTGGAGGCTTATCCGGATATGCACAAGGACCTATACGATAACCTATCAGTACCAGCCTTCCTACGGGGCATCCGCGATCGGAATGCCGCACAGGAAGCCATGGAATTTAGTGACCCGACAACAATCCGAACGGCAGTGGAAGCGGTACTGCACATCCAGTGTGCAACGAGTACATTTGGCGGTCGTAACCTGTCTAATCGACAAGTTGCCTTCAGCAATGAGTCTGCAGTCAATTTGACCGGAAAATGCTCGGAGGAGACAACTTGGGTTGACCAGGTAGTACAAAGTGTAGTGGGACAGCTACAGCAGTCAACTATATCCCTGGGACGCCCATCAAGTGACACTTGCTTCTCCTGCGGGGAAAGGGTCACATATCACGTGACTGTGATAATAAGAGACGGCGCTCCCCGTCTCGCCTGAGCTGTTTCCAATACGGAGACAAAGGCCATCTTGCCAGGGAATGCTCGAATGCATTATCATGACGGGACTCGCCAGTGATGCGTTAAGTTCAGAGACACCATAGCAGTAGTAGCATCAATAGCACGGACTCTGGCGATAGTCGCAGGTATCGCAGTCCTAGGCGATATCACACTAACCACGTAGGTAGAAGAGGTCTCAGAAACAATCAACGTGATGGCAGGTATAACGGGGGAGAGGATACACGGCGTGTGAGATATAGGACCCATGAACATAGC
This sequence comes from Paraescarpia echinospica, assembly GCA_020002185.1. Lineage (NCBI taxonomy): Eukaryota > Metazoa > Annelida > Polychaeta > Sabellida > Siboglinidae > Paraescarpia > Paraescarpia echinospica. The sequence continues at coordinate 26,998,207 of CM034541.1, forward strand.
GGTAGGCATGGTGGGAGGGATGATGATATCCGTGGGCAATATACGACCCATAACCCCTCACGAGAGGATAATCGAGATAATACTGGTGGACAGTATAGCACTCATAATCCCCCCATGATGATAACCGGGGAAGATATTATAAGCCTCCAGAGAACAATTACAACCGAAGTCCCAGTCCTCGTCGTGATCTCCCCGCCCCTTCCAACAGAAAAGATGATAGGATGGATAAACCACAGTAATAATGGCGGTCCCTTAGCGCGTATGCTTTCCGTTCCAGGGGGATCGGGGATTTGCACCAGGGCGCGCCAGGGTTAAGAGATAGGCCATGTTAAAGCATAGGAAGTATTATCGTAAAGGTATCCGACGACTTATTGAAGAAAAAATATATATACCGAACAGCATTTGAATATGTCACACACGAGATTGCTTGGCCCGTAGGCCGAGACTCCGCCAAGGGATCGAGCTCTTATAATGGTGTTATAATAAGGCGTAATTTATATAATAAAAGGATTATAAATTCAGCAGTCGCTTTATCTGAAGTAATGTATACGAAATGTAGACTACATATAGGACTATGTTATATCAGCCTCGTTTTTTCGAACAGAGCGACCATCTTGGAATTATACGTTTGGTATCATTTCCGTACGATAGTACCCACATTCGTGTCTCTTATGAATTCCGTACTCGAGACGTGTCTGGACATGTTTGTTTGTTGCGAGCGTGAGCGTGCGCACCCTGTATGACGTCATTAAACTATAAACTGCTACGCGCAGTAATTGTGTACGCGAGGTGAGTTGGTTATACAGGTAGTGATTTGGTTAGCCATAGTTTTGAACTTGCGCATATGTAATGTAATTCCATAATTTGATCATCAACAGTGACATCATTAAACTATAAACTGCTACGCGCAGTAATTTTGTATGCGAGGTGAGTTGGTTATACAGGTAGTGATTTGGTTAGTCATTGTTTTGGGCTTTCGCGCTTGAATATAATTCCATTATTTGACGTCATGGTCAGTGAGTGACGTCATGGTACGCGCAGTAATTTTGTACGCGAGGTGAGTTGGTTAAGCAGGTAGTGCTTTGGTTAGCCATTGTTTTGAGCTTGTCAACACACTACAAAACCGACGCTACTGTGTGCTACTGTGTCCTGTAGACATGTCTGGACATGTTTGTTTGTTGCGAGCGCGAGCTCGCTCGTGTCCTGTATAACGTCAAAGCTATCATAGTCATTTGGTTAAGAACTTTATTAGAAAATTCAATCACGACCTTCAGAGTAAAACATCGTTCATCACACTACAGGCATATCACGCTATAAGCAAACTGGTATGAACCGGTAACCAAGCCCAAGGCTCTATGTGTTGGAAGAACATCCGTGTATTTGTTTCGTGTTAAGCCATAGGGAATTATAAAACAGTTACTTATCTGTTAAAACACTCAAACTGCCAGCTATTTATGTAGGATTTTGGTCAATCCCTTTGACCTGTATTTACCAGCCGTATCTCACTTGAGCGTCGCTTGAAAACTGAGTCCAAACTGGTTCCAAACTGTTTGGAGTGGTGTTTCCTGTTCAAGTCTCATCGACGCGTGATGCACTATGTGCGAGACACGATGTCAACTCTTCGACCTTGACATCAAACTTATCGCGTAAAAAATTGGTTGCAAACCTCTTTTTCGAAACAGACGCGTAACAAAGTGAAGCGTTATGATCAACAGTATATGACCATAATAATCTCCCACATAGGATATACCGGTATTTATATAGTTTACCGTATTAAGCCTCACTGTCGGTACATCACATTCCGCTAGGGGCAGCACCGTAAATTTGTCCCGCATTCTAGACCTGAAACCTGTGACGCTTTTGGACGCCATTGCTACGGCTCCCGCCGAGATTGGGGGATTCCCCAAAATCGCTTGGCAACATCGTATTTTGATGATCACATGAACCAATGAAAGACTGATCTACGTCATAGCCAGTTTCGCGGGAGTTTTCCAAGCACAACGAACGAGGTAGGTGAATTTAAACTTTGATGTCGTGAACAATCGTTTAAAAATATGGTATAATATATCTCCATCCCGTTAGTAGCCTGTGTTAGCCATTTTAAAATATATATGCCTTCATATGATATGCATTTTATGGTTGTGGACCCCCGTGGGAGCGTGCAATCGCCCGTGGAAAAGCAGCCCTGTCGCACGCTGTTTGCCGTTCAAAGTTGAAATGCGTAGTTTGTAGCCTGCGCGCGACCGGTTCAGCGGCACGTACGCCACGCTGGCGTTGCATAATTATGATGGACTGGCACGCGCTATACAAATCATAACAGTTTTGCTGTACGGGTTAAAATGTATACGTTTCAAGCAGTCGTGAAATAAAATCATAGTTTTAAATTGATTTACAAATGTAGCACTGGGCCTGAGAATGCGAGCGTAGACTGCATGATGTGCTTCGAATGTGTTGATCACGCCATTTCCTATGATGCAACATCCACGCAATCCAAACTGTTTGCACCTAAATCCTAACATGTTCTGTGCACAAAAGTAACTATTGATATGTAAGTGTTGCATGGTATTCATTATTTTTCCAAATAACTGTGAAAATATTAGTTTTCTAATTTAAGGCCAGGCACGGCAGGCAAAAATGTATTATTGCATATATCTGGCATTTAAATGGAAACGTGATCGTGATTGGCTTACTTGTGCCACGTGGGCACTGACCTGCCACGTAATTGGCTGTTGTGAGGGATGGGCTAGGATCAATGGGTTTGACTCCATCTTAGAATCTTTGAAATTACCACCTACTGCAAGATTAAAACATTTAATATTAAATCCAGTGCCATCAGCCATTTTGTAATTGTGTCCATTTAATTTAACATTTATTATTGTTTAAAATAAGAAATAGTAATTAAAATGTTGCCATGATATTATAATTATTGTAATACAACAGTACTCAATGCCAGCTTTTTAATAGTTGTCTTAATAATTGTTAGTGTAAGATTACTTACACAAAAACAAAGTCCAGTGACACCAATTTAATTATTTTATTTTTTGAATACACTCTTATGTTTATTAACACTAGTGGTACTGCATTAATTTGTATCACACACATACATTAATACAGTTTTCCTCTATTTCATGTTGAAGGATTCTGCTGCACCAACAGTGTCCTGTGAACATTGATACACTTCACTTGCATTGCTGTGTGATGCATTGAACGGATTTTATCTACACTCGACCAACAGTGTCCAGTGAACATTGGTACACATCACTTGCATTGCTGTATGACACATTGAACGGATTTATCTACACTCGACCAACAGTGTCCTGTGAACATTGGTACACTTCACTTGCATTGCTGTATGATGCATTGAACGGATTATATCTACACTCGGCCAACAGTGTCCTGTGAACAATGCCACACTTCACTTGCATGGATATATGAAACAGTGAACCGATTATATCTACACTAGTCGGCAATGTACTCTGTTCCTCCTATAGTTTCTTGTATGTGCAGTGAAGCTGACTAGTTCTTGTACTTCTGCTGTTTCAGTTGTTTTCAATGTCTACTTGTCGGCTGCATACTGTGAACAACATGTTAACATTACTTCATGTTGACGTGTGAGACATTAATGAACAAAACAATTAAATATCATTGTTGTAGTACTGACCTTTGCATTGCACTGTGAACATTTCATGACATTGAACTATACAGGAAATTATACAGATCTTGGAATGCATAATAAATTATGTTAAATTCTAGCAATGCTGTTGTGTTTCTTCACAACAATGGTTGTGTCAGGGACACCTCAATGTTTACAAACAGGTCAAATAATGCCCAATGGTCAACAGTTAATAGTTGAACTTTCATTTTGATCAACATACCATAATTATTAAGTAAAAATAAATTGGACATTAATAATATAGACAACATGTTTAGAGGTCAATTTTTTAAACAAATTAATCATTAATGGTTCACACTTTAATATGCCATTTTACCCCCAAAATTATGGTCAATATGTATATGTGATCAATTACAATGATTTATAAAGTTACTAAGTCCATGTATTACACTAAATAATTTAAGTAAGTAATTTGTCAACATAATTAAATCTGTGCTCATTCAAGGTCAATTATCTAGGTCGTATCAAGGTCATATGCTATTATGGTCAAGATTAAACATTTAGTTACTTTTAATTTACTAGCACAACATACCGTAATTATTAGTTTAAAATAAATTGCACATTCATACTTGCAATTAGGTCAAAAAGGTAATTTTTTAAAACAAGTTACCACACTATTGGTTCATGCTTTAATATGCTACTTTATAGTCAATGTGTACATAAATGTTCCATTCCAACACTTTATAAACATACCAAGCCCATGTGTCACACATAATAATTTTTAGGTCACTTGTCAACATATATAGGTCAACGGTCATTAAAGGTCAAATAACTAGGTCATGTCAAGGTCACAGTACAAGGTCAACATTTTTGGGTCATAACATTTTACTTTACTTCAATATTTTCATTAGAACAGATTATGTCATGTTTTGCCTATATTCAGTGTCACGTGGTGGCAGCACAGTCTGCACAAGCTCCAGATCACAAGAAATGGACATGAATCCTATAGACACAATTACCCTTTTTTCAGACACTAAAAAGTGGATTTACTTTGTTAATATTAGAGATATTTCAAAAAGGGTTGTAAACTACATAGCATACACTATCACATAGAAGTGTTTAAATGATGATATATCAATTTTGATTTTTTTTTTTGTAATGTACCTGCCATTTAAGGGTCAAGTGTATAAAGACCCATTAGATCGTTTTTGATCTATTTTCATACTATTGTATTTAAATTCGTGCTTGTTCGGTAAACCTTTCAAACAATATTCTATCATAATAGCCCTAACCTGGCATCGGTAACCGAAAATGGACCCATAGAGATATGTGTTTTCGCCTGTCAATGTCTCTTATTACTTGCATACGTCGACTGCTTCCTGTATTATCAAAGAGGTATTGGTCAATTTGTGTGTACTATTTCGTCTCTGTCATCAGCTCTGGCAAGCTCCCATGTTAAAGCATAGGGAATTTTCTCCATGTTAAAGGATAGGACATTTTTCCCATGTTAAAAGATAGGGCAATTTCTCCATGTTAAAGGATAGGGGCTAAAGTCCATGTTAAAGCATAGGGAATTTTTCCCATGTTAAAGCATAGGGAATTTTCACCATGTTAAAGGATAGGGAATTTTCACCATATTAAAGCATAGGGAATTTTCCCATGTTAAAGCATAGGGAATTTTCCCATGTTAAAGCATAGGGAGTTCGAGACGTGTCTGGACATGTTTGTTTGTTGCGAGCGTGAGCGTGTGCACCCTGTATGACGTCATCAAACTGCTACTCGCAGTAATTTTGTGCGCGAGGTGAGTTGGTTAAACAGGTAGTGCTTTGGTTAGCCATTGTTTTGAGCTTTCGCACTTGAATATAATTCCATCATGTGACGTCATGATGCAGTGATATCATTAAACTATAAAATGCTACGCGCAGTAATTTTGTACGTGAGGTGAGTTGGTTAAGCAGGTAGTGATTTGGTTAGTCATTGTTTGAGCTTTCGCGCTTGAATATAATTCCATTATTTGACGTCATAATTTTGTACGGGAAGTGTGTTGGTCAAACAGGTAGTGCTTTGGTTAGCCATCGTTTTGAGCTCTCGTCACAAAAGAGTATTAGCTATTCTCATAGGTTAGAAATTCGTGCTTGTTCGGTAAACCTTTCAAACAATATTCTATCATAAAAGGCCTAACCTGACATGGGTAACCGAAAACGGACTCATAGAGATATACATAGATACGTTATGAAACAAATGGTGCTGACAGTAATGGAGGGTGACATAGATAGAGGTCATTAATTCAACTGCAGTGGTGAAAGACTGTTTGAGTGTTTTGTTAGATGCCGGTGTGAAACTATCCGACGTGACAGTCGAACAGTTGTGTAATATCAATACTTGGTTGCAAGAAGCCGTTTCGAAACAGTGGCGAAACACTATGAAACAAATGGTTCTGACAGTAATGGAGGATGAGGTTGATTAAAGACTGGTTGACTGTCTGGAACAATACCGCAACCAAGTATCCGAACCGACTTTGTTGGACCCACAAGGGCTCCTCGCCGTATGGCAGGTAAGACTGAAGTAGTGAGGTGTGGAATTGTCTTGTAAACGATTAAACTTTACAAGACTCTGTATCAATGTCTAGTCTCTGGTTCTTGTAGTTATGGAGCGTGACATGTAAATACGTTGTGTTGTTCACGAATAAACTGTGCAAACCTTATCTTGTGTCTTTACTTAACCAAACTAAGACCAACGACTTCCAAGAATCAAACTTTCAATCTGGACAAGCTGTAAAGTTTGCCATCTGACCTAGTGTGGAGGTAGATTCCGTCAGTTGATGTTCTGAGGGCATGCTTTAGCATGACTGCAAAGGAGATGTCAAAGAGGGTGGGGGCAAGCACGCACCCCTGCTTGACTCCGCTTTTCACGTCGAATGGAGTTGATGATGACCCGTCGACTTTCTTGCCTGGTGCTTGGGTTTTACAGTCCACTTGTCAGGCTAAGTCTAAGCCCCACGCACCCAGTAAGGCAGGGGAACTGTGGCGGGATAGCACCTTATTGACCGGGGGCTGCCCAGTTTAAAGCGGGCGGTCGCTATCCAGTGAGGCACGATGACCTCTCCCACTGTCAGAAGTGACCCCTGGCGCCTCAACTCTACGCCAATGGAGTACTGAGACTTATCACCGGTAACTGCCACTTCTCGTGTAGTGTCGTCGCTTTGCAGCGGCGCTGGAGTGTCCTCTCCGGGGCGCAGGCCTGGGCAAGGGTGATATGGAAGACAAGCTGTTGCCCATGCAGCAGGTCCCCCCTCTCCACGTCACTGATGTAATCCAAGGGAAGAGCAAGAGCCCATACGGCTTGGCACCGGTGCTGTCGCAGGAGTTGCCAGAACGATGCTGAAGTCAACGACGAACTGCCTTAGGGACTCCAGCTCCGGATTTCTCCTCGGGGTTTACTCCCGAAGCCTTTCACGAGATCCGGTATAGCCGCAAAGCAGCGGAGGTTTGGAGTCAGAGTTTTCCTTCTCCTAGCTGGACTGCCATCCAAGGCTGCCGAGTTCCATCTACCCGGGTTTTGAATCAGAGATTTCCTTCTCCTATGTGAACTGCCTTCCAAGGTTGACGAGCTCCGTCTACCCGGGTTTGGAGTCAGAGTTTTCCATTCTCCTATGGTACGTTGGTCCGCGGCACGCTATTCCGTATTATTCACGTCCATCCCCCCAAAGGAGGGCTCCCAATCCGCCACCCAGGGGACGCGCCTCTACGCCATGTACCCACAGCGCGAGGTAAGTAAGTACTACACATTTTGGTTAAATTAATATACATGTGATATTATCGCTCGTGTTTGGATTTTAAAACATTGGCTTTCGATATAAAATTGTAAGATCTAATCTTGTGGCAAACACTTGATTTCTTATATTAGCGAGTTAATGGATACATAAAATACAAATCAACACAAGTATCCTAACCGTTAACTTGCTGGCCAGTGGAAGTTAGTGCGCCAAAACTCATTTGCATCTATGTATTTTCCATACATAGATGCAAATGAGAGCCAATAGAAACAAAATGTTACAAAAGGCGAGTGACAGGGTATGTATATAGTTCGTGAAAAAATCGAGGTTCCCCAGGGTTGATTTTGGTTGTTTTTTTGGAAGTTCAGGAAACACTACTGGTCATCCTAAAACAAAAATTGGCTTTTTAACCAAAATGTTCGGGTTTGGTAAAAACATGCTGATTTCTACTGGACTAAATGGAAGGATGCTGCTGTTGATGGTCCTAAGGGAGAGGTGCTGTTGTTGTTATATCATATATATATATATATATATATATATATATATATACATATATATATATACATATATATGTATATATGCATAAAGAACAGCACAACTGACTGAGGAGGGACCACTGAATGCAACGATCTACAAATCCTGCTCCTTCTCAGGTAACCGCCTATGTCTGCCGCAAGTGCGACAGCGCTGGACTAATTGTCACACGCTTAAATATAGACAAACATGTATTTAATAGCAAGATCATGTGAACGTATAAAAGAGTTGGAAGCAAACAGGGCAGAGCCACACGATTATGGACAATGCGTATGGTTGTGGATAATTACGTCGTCCACTAATTGTAAATATTCTGCTCTGACACGGACACATCGCCAGTTAGTTAGCCTTCGTTCTTGCGGCGCGCGGTTAATTGGGTACACCCAGGCGTGCTAAATATACTTATAAAGTAACAGCATCGACATTTAACGTGATGAACTTGCGAGATCATGCATGATTACCTTGCTACCCCATGACATGAGAACATTGTTTACCGGTGGCTGGCGAGGGTGAGTTGACATTGAACTGGCTGACAATATATTGCTGCCCTAATGTTAGGCAACGTTGTTTAGCCGAGAGAGCCGGGGGTTTGGCGGTGGTCTAACAGTCTAAGTAATACTTATATGTCCTGCGCCACCAATCTTGGCATAAATAATGTATGACTT
>CM034541.1:27011793-27023292 GCA_020002185.1 Paraescarpia echinospica
GCTAAAATATAAATGAATTAAATAAATAAGCTAAGATAAAAAATACATCAATAAAAATTAATAAATTTGGGTGTAAAAATACAATTTCAAACAATGAAATTAAAAACCAATCAATTGATTAGCCCGAAGGCATGTTTATTCATGCTGAAATACCAACCAGACACTTGGTTATTTCAAGCAAATATTTTATCTCTTGCTCTCAGACTAAATATTGTTAGTGAATATTTGCAGACTAATTGGCGGCCACCTTCAAAATGATAGCCAACTTGGATATAAGTATGTAGTCATGGTGCCAGAAAATATTGGTGTGAAGCTCACAAAATAATAACTAGTTCCTATAATGCCCTGCATGAGCGTTTAATAGGCGCCCCATATAAAAAATGTGACTTCTTATATGGCGCAGTATCCAGTCCTCAGGACTGCTCAAAATGCTTTACACTTTACTCCCTGGCAGACCTGTTCAATCGAACACCATCTCGACTTATCTGTGAAGCATCCAGTCCCGCTGCAATTAATGCGCGAAGACTATTCGTACACAACTATCCACCACTATCTATAGTCAGGTACTCATTCATTCAGTTGAGTGACATGGAGCAATGTACAGGGAACGAACGTGTCCAGTGTTCGACACCGCAGCACAGAATTCGAACCCGGGTTCTTTCAATCGAGAGTCCGAAGTTCTATCCACTGCACCACTCCGCTCCACACAGGAAGTCTGGTTTTTGCGCATGCGCAGTATAACATAATCGCAGTAAACCATTGAGCTGGCAGTCCGGGTTATAAAGGTATGTGCTTGTTCAAGTAGGCTCCTATGTCTATTATTGTATTGGTGTTGGATACTGGAGGAAGACTTGGAAGCCATCTTGAAAATTGCAGCCATCTTGGATTTTCATTCATGTGAAGTTACATCAATGTGACCACGGACATTTTATGTTTATATTATATTTACTTCGTTTGATCAGTTCTTCCATAAGCATGGAGTCATGTTGCTATCCTCCTTGTTCCCTGCTGAACAAAGGTGATGGTCAGGGACAGTAAAGCTGAACCACTCTCTGTGTCTTTTCCTTCCATAGTTTATCGCTCCCTCTCTCCATCTTTCATCCTCTCCTGATCTTCTCATGTCCCTCCTCACGCAGTCCTCTCATCTCAGCTGTGGCCTTCCCTTTTCTTGTGTCTTTTATGTTGTTCCACCTCTGCTCTCTTCGCTATTTTTCCGGCATCCATCCTTGCCAAGTGGCATGCCATTCTCATCCGGCTTCTCAACAATCATCCTGTTACACTGCATTGCATTCCAACCTCTTTTCTCAGGTCATTCGTCGCTCAACTGTCGACCCTCTTTGTTCTTGTTATTCTTCTAGCCCAGTTGTTCTCACAAACTTGCAATGTTTGATTGATGAGTTATCTAGCTACGATAGTGACGTAGGCAACTTGCGACGTACTGGTTCTATCAATTGCAACGGTCATGGAAAGATTGGGTGAAGAGCCTTTGCGATGAATATTTACCAAAACAATTAACTAAACGTCGCTTAATATCAGGCGCGACAACGCATGACCTTCACAATTGTGGAGTGCAAAAACGCGTTGGCGAAGGCATCGGACTCTCATTCGGGTTCGAATCCAGTACTACCGTTTCGAACCTTGGGCAAATTCGTTCACTCTACGTTGCTCTATTTCATTTAGCTACATGAACAAGTGTGCTACCTGGCTATAGAGAGTGGTGGGTATCTGTGTACGAATAATAGTAGCGCTTAAATTGCAGCAAGGCTGAATGCTTCCCAGAGAAGTCGAGATGGTATTCGATTGAAAAAGTGTAAAGCGCTTTGGGAAGTCATTAGGACTGGATACTACGCTATTTAAGAACTTACCTTTTACTTTTTAGGATAGGTATATAGCGCGTAACAACGCAATGCATCAATACAGTGCTCCTCAACCTTTTTTGAATACATTCTTACAAAGTTGACGCTTTTAAATTAATTTCAATAAGACAGGCTCAAAAATAATTTTAAAATAGATCCAACTAATTAAAAGCTGTTATGAACGAAACGTCTTGTTACCATTCGATCTATAATATATATTACAAGTTGCTGAACGTTGGTGTAAATCCAGTCTGTTCACCTCTCATCGTCTAGCATATGTATGCATAGGTTTCTTTAAAGACTAAGTGAAATGAAATTTTAAATATCTTTGAAACTTCGTATGCATAAACTAAATACTCTTATCAAGTAATGTGCTAAATATGAAGCCTGTTCATTGTGAATTCATGTTACTGAGCCCGCTCAAACGTGGTCATTTGCGTGTAACAGCCCGTCAGATGTTGCTGACGTCACCTCAGGCAGGGCCGCCGAGCGCGCCTTATCCTTTAGCACGGCGAGCAGCGGTACGGCCAGACTGTACATGAAATTGCAGTCGCGGAATTTTTTTTTGAATCACTAAAGATAACATTCTTATCTACAATTATGTCGCTGGATGTACACAGGAATTGTATTAACGTTTTGAGTTATTGCCGCTTCAACATCGCGAATGCTCAACATTGCATGATATGCGCTGCCGCGTATACATTGCAGGATTAAGCATTCGCGATGTTCGAACGGCAGTAACTCAAAAACTAAAAACAATTCCTGGGTACATCCAACGACAAACTTGTAGATAAGATTATTTTATTTACTGTGATATCAAAAATATGAAATCCCATTGCAAGTTTGAACATTCGCAATGTTCAAACGACAATAACTCAAACATTAAACAAAAATCCTTTGGTGCATCCAGCGACACATTTGGATGTAAGATTATTATCGTCACTGTGATATATAAACTATTTAAATTCCGCGATCGCAATTTTATGTACGGATGCGCGCCATGCTAAACCCCAGCGGTGCCACCTTCGGTGACGTCATAAGGAGACGCTAGATGTCGCAACAAACTGTGCAGAAAATGTACAGAAAAGCGCGACAGAAAAAGGCCTTGAAAAGGGGTGACGGCGTGGGTTAAAAATTTGTTGAATATCAGAACATTATTTTTAGATTATATTTAATTCAGATTGGGAATAAAAAGGTTCAGTTCGCTTAGTCTTTATGTACTGTTGTTGTGTTGTTTGGATGTACTGATAATAGCCATTATATGACAGTTTACTATAAGACACGTTAGAAGGAATGGATGTTTAATCAAAGCCTAACACGTGAACAACTGAACTCTAACCTCTAGTATAATGAGGTCATACTAAAGCGCGTAATACTACGACATCTCCCTTTTTTTACAAAAGAAGAGATTATGACTTACTCAAAGTAACTTGTTATAAAGTCTCTGAAATAACTGTAAACATGTAAAATAACAACATGCAATAGATTTAACTCTGCTATAAGCTATACAGTATGACTTGCTTACAGTCTTTGTATCTATTCATGCATAGCGCTGAGGCTGCTTAATATGACGACCAGAGCGGGTCACATATAGTCCAGTTGTATTATTTTGAACAATGTTCTCAGCCGAGCCGTCTGTAGTCTTCATGGGAGTAGTTGAATCCACAACAGCTGGAGCGGGCTGGACTGTAGTCGGACTGGCAAACGATACTCTCCTGACGATCGGGTGAGTCGAGTTGTCTCGGATTTGATTTCTGTTTCTTCGGATAGTGCTTGTGCTCGGTGTCGGGAGAATGTACGATCTTGGATTCGGTGTTTTGTCAAGGACCGTCGCAGGTCTCCACCGGCCGTCTTGATCACGGAAGCGAACTGCTTGACCGTTGTGCAAAGGCGGGAAATATCTTGCGTGTTGATTGTGCTGAAACGTCATCTTGTCCTGTCGCTCTTGTAGCCTCGTTCTCATATCGTCATGATCTTGGCGTGTGTCAACGATTTTCGTCAGAAGAGTTGACTGTACTTTGCGACCATTGAGGAGCTCTGCTGGACTTGGAAGTTTGCTGTCAATTGGCGTTGTTCGCAGACACAGTAGCGCCAAGTCGAGATCCTGCCCACTTTGCCTCGCCTTCTTCATGACATGCTTCACGGTTTGGATTTGGCGTTCGATGAAGCCGTTTGAGCGTGGATACCTCGGCGAAGATGTTACGTGTTGGAATGCCATCTTCTTTGTCAGGTCTGTGTAGCAGGCACTGGCGAAATGCGGGCCATTGTTCGACACGACACGCATAGGAACGCTTGTCTCGCTGAAGATCTGCTTTGTGACAGAAACGACGGTTGAGCTTAGACATGGCTTCGGCATTTTGCGCACGATGGGAAATTTTGAATAGTAGTCCGCAATAATGAGCCAGTCTGTGTCGTTGAAGAAGAACATGTCTGTACCAACCACTTCCCAAGGTCTACTCGGTATTTCGTGCGGCTGTAGCGTCTCGTGCTGCTGCGCTGGTTGGTGTTCTTGACAGATGTCACACGACTTGACTGTAGTCTCAGTGTCACGATTGATGTTGATCCAATACACAAAGTCTTTTGCTCTGAGTCTCGTCTTCTCTATGCCGAGGTGACCGTAGTGTAGTTTCTCCAGTATGAATGTCTGCATGCTCTCAGGAATGACGACTCGTGTTCCTTTCAGTAGGATACCATCTTCCACGGAGAGTTCATCGCGGAACGACCAGTACGAACGGATGCTAGTTGGCAACTCCTTTATTGTTTCGGGCCATCCAGTCACGATCGTTTCGGAGAGTGCTTGGAGAACTGGATCAGCCTTCGTCTTGTTCCTCAGCTCTTGGATGTGTTCATCAGAGAATCGGAAGAAGTCAACACGAACATCAAGGTCGATCGTTTCTGTGTTGTGCGTACTTGGAAGACGCGAGAGTGTGTCCGCAAGGACAATGTCCTTTCCTGGTTGGTATTCAACTTCCATGTCATGCCCTTGCAGTTTGAAGAGCATTCTTTGTAGTCGCGGTGGAGAGTTGACAAGACCTTTCTGGATGATCGCAACGAGAGGCTTGTGGTCCGTGACGACCTTGAACTTGCGTCCGTATAGGTATGTGTGGAACCGTTGTGTGCCAAAAACAATGGCTAGCAACTCTCGCTCAATGCAGGCATATCGTTTCTCTGCGCTTGATAGACTCTTCGATGCGTATGCCACCGGTTGGATTACACCAGACTCGTTCTCTTGAAGTAACGCCGCGCCAAGTCCAAGGAGACTAGCGTCTGTCTGAAGTATGGGCGTTTTGGACACGTTGAAATATTGAAGACTTGACCTTGAGGTGACAAGATGTTTCAGACCATCAAAGCAACTTTGATGGTGCGGTTCCCACATGAACATGCTGTCTTCTTTCAGTAGATTTCGAAGCATTGAAGCCTTGTCAGCCAAGTTCGGTATGAATGGGCTCAAGAAGGTCATGAGTCCAAGAAACTGCTGAAGCTCTTTCTTGTTTCGAGGTGGTGGTATGTCTTGCAGATCGCGGATCCTGTCCGGATCAGGTTTGATGCCATCGATGCCGTAGATGAGGCCAAAGAAACTGACACTGCTCTCCTTGATCAGGCTCTTGCTGGAATTGAAGACAAGCCCGTTCCTCGACGCAATGTTCATGAGTTGATGAAGATTTCTGTCATGTTCATCTTCTGTGGCACCGTAAACCACCACGTCGTCAGCGATTCCCTCTGTTCCATCACACTGCTCGAGAATCATGTCCATCCTGGATTGAAAGATGTCTTGTGATGCAGACAAGCCGAATGGAAGTCGCTTGAAGGCATATCGACCGTAAGGAGATTGAAACGTAATGAGGAGTTGAGTCCTTGTGAAGCTGGACACCCCAGTATCCGGCTTTGGCGTCAAGTTTGGAGAAATATCTTGCTCCTGTGAACTTGTGATTAAGTTCTTCCAACGTAGGAATTTTGTGGTGCGGTCTCTTCAGTGCCTGATTCAAGAACTTGGGGTCCAAACATATTCTTAGGCTCCCATCTTTCTTCTTTGCATATGCCAGGCTTGAGACCCACTCTGTTGGCTCATTCTCGTGCACTTTGCGTATGACGTCATTTTCCACCATGGAGTCAAGACTGCTTTTGATAGCATCTTTTAGCGCAATTGGTGTCTTTCTTGGAGGATTCACGCGAGGAGGAACTGCGGGATCCACCACCAACTTCACTTCACCAGGAAAACAGCCGATTCTGTCAAACTTTTCTGGATACATTCCAGTGAGGTCATCAACGCTGTTTTTAGAGGCTGTGCTCGTGACAGCTGATTGTCCCGTAGCAGGTCTATCTTCTGTTGAGGAGTGCGTCTTGATGGTGCAATGTAGAGTCACCAGCTTCAACTTTTCACACGACTGAAGACCAATCACAGCAGGGCCGGTTACATCAACGATGTAGAACCGAGTGTCACCCCATGCCGACTTGTTGTAGCTGCATGAAATGCTAACCACGCCATGGCATGTGATGGACGTGCCATTGTACGCCGTCAATCGTGCGCCTCTTGCTGCTGCGACGATGTTACCAACGGGGAACCCCTCAGCATTTAACTTGTCCGGATACATGCGTCGAAATGTTCGCAGTGAAAGTGTATTGCCTTGTGCGCCTGTGTCCACTTTCAGGCTCAAATTGTGGATGCCAGGACGATTGCTCAGTTTAATTTGCACCTGCGCATAAGCTTCGTCGCGATTATATTGCCCGAGACACATTGCTGACACCTTCACATCATGAAAACTGAGTGCATCAAATGACTGTTCAAGTGTGTCAGTGTTCTGTGCATTGGAATGCATTTGATGAATTGACTTCTCGTTTGCATACGAATGTTGTCGTTGCCGATACTCGTTACTGTTCCTGGATTTCGAACGTCCGCGCTGATGTGGCGTGATGTTGTTGGCACGCTGTTTTTTCTTAGTCAGCCAACATTTCGCCCAGTGGTTCATTCTGCCGCACGCTCTGCACTTGACTCCAAACGCTGGACAACTTTCACGCGGTTTGAATGGATGTTGTTGATCACAGTTGCGACATTTGGCGGATGAGTTTGCACCACATCTGAAGCTATGCACCGCAGTTGTCGCCACTGTTCCCATGTCACGAATCTGCTGGACGTGGGAGGCACTCGCTTCATACGCTCGTCCCAACTGAATTGCTTCGTCCAGTGTGTAGTTCTTGTTTTTTCCAAGCAATTCCTTCTGGTAATCAGGAATTGGCGCACCAGCTATGATCAGTTCAATGAGTCGCTCATTCAATTCGTTATCTTGAAACTCGCATTTCAGAGCTAGCAATTTGCATCTGTTTATGAAACAATCTAAGTTTTCTTCTGGCCTTTGACGGTAGTGCATAAGTCGTAACCGGTTGATGCGATAGTTCTCACACGGCTCAAGTTGTTCAACGAATTTGGCGAATATCTTGGTAGGATCTTTCCTTTCCTCTTCTGTGAGGCTCCAAGAGTTGTATCGGCGTAGTCCTTCATCGCCGACTTGTAGTAGAATGTGTACTACTTGTTCTCCTTCCTCAATTCGCTTTGCTTTGAAGTATAATTCAAGTCGTTGTTTAAATAACTTGAATGTTTCTGCTTGATTTTCCACTGACCAATCCATTCTTGGTACGTGATCCATGTTCGCTGTTGTTGTTAGCCAATTCGCGCCTACTAGTAGCGTGTTAGCTGTGTGTCTTATAAATTGTGTAGCTTAAAACTACCAGCCAGGCTGCTTTAATGAGCCCCGGTCAGTTATAATTATGGCAATATGGGTTATATGCCTAGCTATAACAACAGACTGCAACAGTGTTCAATTGCTAGCCAGCCAGACCGCTTTTATGACTCCCGGCAAAAATTACAGAAGGCTGAATGTCTCTGTTGTTTACACGTAGCTGTCCATTTGCATGTGACGTGACCTTTGATCCCGACACGGCTGTCGAGTGACGTCATTCATGTTGCGCGTGATTCTTTTGAACAAATTTCAGGCACGGCGAATAAAGACATATTTTTCACTCATCATTTGATTCAAAGTTCATGATTTCAGTGTCAATACGTTACCACCGCCCTTAGTTTGTTCTCGTCGCTGCCACCATGTTGTTGTGTTGTTTGGATGTACTGATAATAGCCATTATATGACAGTTTACTACAAGACACGTTAGAAGGAATGGATGTTTAATCAAAGCCTAACACGTGAACAACTGAACACTAACCTCTAGTATAATGAGGTCATACTAAAGCGCGTAATACTACGACATGTACCACGTAATATGTTACAGACATGTTGTCGTCAAAGATACAACGAATATTTGAAAATGTGAAATCACTATTTTTGTTTTGCAGCATCACATAGCATTGAATGACCTTGACTTCGCACCATTCACAGAATATTCAAAACAAATTATATTGTATTTATTGGATTCTATGATGTCGAAAGCATTAGAATAAAACTTTAAATCATGAATCTACCTCATTTGGAACTATTGTTGTGAGCAATAACATAATTTTTGGCGGCCATTTAGTTTTTCAATGTTTTTGGGGTGTTCCCGGGGTAGGATTTCTTAGGATTTTTTCTTGGTGGTTAAGGACTCCACTCTGGATAAGAAACAACAAAAATACCCTTTGTTGCAATTAATTTGAGGTATTCCCATTTTTTTCTCATATAATGCTTGGACTACAATAGGAAGATTAGTGTACTGAGTACCCGCCGCCAACATCGTTCGGAACCGTATAGAATACCGAAAATTGCACGATTGTAGATCCGTTTATAAATGTTCTATGAACGGTTACCGGGAAATATAGATAACGTAAAATAACAGAAAGTAATATAATAATAATATATTACTAATAATTGTGTTTATTTTTCCAACATAAGAACAATACACAAAGTGTGATATATCAAGAAATAATTACGTCAGAAAAAAGGGGTTTGTTGAAGAGAAAAGTCTTATATTTGTATACCCCTATAAATTATCTGCTTACAACACATGGCAAAGATTACATAAATACACATTAATAATAGTAATTTTGTGATAATCGGTATTTTATATTGACTTGCAGCAGGTTTTTTAGCAGTGACATGTATTTTTACATATATTTGTTGATAATCTACATTTTTAATGTACAAACAAATGCATGAAATGTGGGCTTGATGGCAGTACTGGAAGGCAATGAATTCCAGCATTTTACTCCATAAATTGATAGACTCTTTAACTTCACGTTTGTTCGAACACTTTGTCTGACAAATTGATACTGAACTCGGGATGAGTGTGAAGAAGACTGTTATGCAAACAAAGACTGCAAATTGACAGGTATTAGTAAATTTTATACGCTTTATACATGCTTGACAATATCTTAAAATCTACTAGGTCTTGAAATGTTAGTACTCTACATCTATAAGATAGCATACGAGTATCGTGAAGTCTATCAACACCACATACCGGTCTGATCACCCTCTTTTGTAAGATTGTAATACAATGAACATTGGTGATATACGTAGTTCCCCAAACTTCACAACAGTAACTCATTATTGGTAAGAAGAGTGAATAATACAAAGTAAGTAAGTTATTGGTTCCTAGGAACTTGCTTTATACATTGCTCCAGCTATTCGAGACAGCCTGGTGGTTCCTAGGATATGACTTGCTTTATACATTGCTCCAGCTATTCTAGACAGCCTGGTGGTTCCTAGGATATGACTTGCTTTATACATTACTCCAGCTATTCCAGACAGTTCCTAGGATATGACTTGCTTTATACATTACTCCAGCTATTCTAGACAGCCTGTTGGTTCCTAGGATATGACTTGCTTTATACATTACTCCAGCTATTCTAGACAGCCTGGTGGTTCCTAGGATATGACTTGCTTTATACATTACTCCAGCTATTCCAGACAGCCTGGTTTTAACACTGTCTATGTGATATTTCCACGTAAGTTATTCATCAATGTAAACTCCAAGAAATGTTGTCATGTTGACTCTAGTAATTGTGTTATTACACATTTTTACATTTAAATCAATGTTTATATTGCGATTACTAAAGATAATGTAGTTGTTTTTTGAAATATTCAGAGACAGTTTATTAACAGTAAACCATATATATATAGTTTGTCTAGTTCTGCATTAACAACACGTTTAGTCTATGTACGTCTGTATCAGAATATAACATGTTGGTATCATCTGCAAAGAGCACAAATTTAAGAAGTTCTGATACGTTACTCTAATTTACTATAGATTTATCATGGTCGAGATGCCTCGTAAGAAGGTTAGTACTGACAGGCTATCACATAGTCCCATTCACTTAACCGGTAAGCCTCCATTGTTAGCGCGTATACCCTGACTGCGAAGGTATAGATACTTCCCTGCTAAAAATATACTACAGTGTACTATATTAGGCCATGACAAATCTATAGTAAATTAGAGTAAATCAAAGTAAACTGTAGTACAGTACATTTTACTATGCTTATTATGTGGCATTCCATGGTAAATTAGAGTAAATCAAAGTAAACTATAGTACAGTACATTTTACCGTGCTTATTCTGTTGCATTCCATGGTAAATTAGAGTAAATCAAAGTAAACTGTAGTACAGTACATTTTATTATGCTTATTATGTGGCATACCATGGTAAATTAGAGTAAATCGAAGTAAACTGTAGTACAATGCATTTTAGTCTGCTTATTCTGTGGCATTCCAAGGTAAATTAGAGTAAATCAAAGTAAAATGTAGTACAGTACATTTTACTATGCTTATTCTGTGACATTCCCTGGTAAATTGACAGTACACATAGCAAGCCATAATAAAAACATACTAAACTAATTATATAGTAAATCATAATGTATTACAATTTAATATGTTTCTACTAAGGCATATGAAGATGCTGATGTTTCTGTGTATCAGAATTGTTAACTAAGATTCAAGGAAAAATCAGGTACTACATATTGATTGTTAAATGCCATAAGTAGTAATAGCGGTGGTTCAGCGCAGGCAGTTGGATTCGGCGCGGTGCAAGTGCAAAAAGTAGTTCCGGTCCCATGTTAAAAGATACGGAAATACCCGGATAATGACGTCATTTGCACTTGCACCGCGCCAAAGTCAATGATTATACAAATGAGCTCGCCTCATTTGCATAAATGCCCTTATTTGGACCCAAATCGTATAGGTCTAAAAGGGGTAAGTTGGACTTTGAAAATAGGGCAAAACATCAAATCGATTTATCGTAAAGGTATATGACAACTTTTTGACCTCGATGTACCATTTTACCCCTAGATTTTTTTTTAGTCGTTCAAACCCCATGTTAAAGCATAGTGAAATTTACCTATATTTATATTTTTCGAGAGTTCAATTTGCCCCAAACGACTTAAAAAAAACTGTCCTACCAATTTTTCCCTATGTTAAAGCATAGTGAATTTTCACCATGTTAAAAGATAGGGAATGTTCACCATGTTAAAGGATACGAAGGTTCCGATTTACCCCAAATTGTCCTATGAAAGCTGTCCTACCAATTTTTCCCGTGTTAAAGCATAGGGAATTTTCACCATGTTAAAGGATAGGGAATTTTTGCCATGTTAAAGCATAGGGAATTTTTCCCGTGTTAAAGCATAGGGAATTTTCACCATGTTAAAGGATAGGGAATTTTTGCCATGTTAA
>CM034541.1:27024292-27135967 GCA_020002185.1 Paraescarpia echinospica
CAACAGTACGTCGAGTCGTATCGTTTGACGTGTAAATTGATAAGCTAAACAAAACAACAAATTAATCATCCTAGCCATTTAGTAAACATACAGAGCTTCACCGTGTAATTATAATCAGCATGATCGTGAGGTTGTGGTACGTCATACAACACCAATATGATATTCAGGTTTTCGTTGACACTTTGAGCTTTGACTTTAAAAAATCCGAAAACTCACAAAAATCGTAAGTCACAAAAGCCTAACTTACTATTTTCCCAACGTAAATATTGTGAATATATTTCATCAAAATAATTAAAATGCGGCGTGTTACGTTTCATGCAATAACACATATTGGGGTTTCCGTTGTTGTGTGTGAGCTGTGAAAACCAAAGTGGTATAAAAATATATATAAAAAAAACATTCTAACTATTTTTGAACATACAAAACCTAGCCTTCATCAAAGTAGAATAATCACCAGATGGTCCTGCGACATACACAACTATGTAAGCTTACGTAACAATTAATTAAACAGAACAAACATGGCAAGACTGGCGCGTCACAAGCAGTGCTTATTTACAGTTGCGCGAACTCTGTATAAGTCGCAATTAAGTCGATGGGTCGTCTTGCACTAGGCGTGGAAGCGGGCTATCTGTTGTCTAAGATGCAGGACAGTCATAAACATAAACACCACCACAGCGACAGGTATGATGACTACTACGACGGCAACGAGTGGGCGTCTGACGGGAGGGGCTGGGAGTCAAACGGCAACGAGTGGGCGTCTGACGGGAGCGCCTGGGAGTCAGGCGGCAACGAGTGGGCGTCTGACGGGAGCGTCTGGGAGTCAGACGGCAACGAGTGGGCCACTGATGACACTGCGCCACGACACCCTACCCGGTGCACAAAGGCGGGTTCAACAGTGAGCGGGAGTTCATGGAATGGGCAACCGGCGGAGACGATGCAATCTGCGGAGTCGACGGCGTCTACGAGGTCCCAAGCGACAACCAAGAAGGCGGAGACGATTAAAACGGCGGCAGTTACGAACAGACAAACACAGACTAAGACTTATATATTTTACGTTCCTTTGTTGGTAGAACATTATTTACTAGTTTATATGCAACATATTTATAATAGTATGGTTATTATCAACTTACGTACACTTAAAATTATATAATTGTTTTCCATAGAAACTGGATGTTTTAGTAAAATGCAGAGTTCTGATCAAGACTAGATGACGAGTTATATCGCTTAACCAAACTTAAGATGCCACTCAGCGCGAAAATTCACTTTGAAGCCATGAATAACTACAAAACGTTAGTCTATAATATAAGTTATATTCAAGCTAGAACAATCCTGTAAACAGTAAGTACGTTTCCAACTTTCGATATGCTAGTAACAACACACATATGGCGGATTGGAGATGAGAGAGGGGACAAGACTAGAGGAAGACAATAAGCTCCCCGACGGATTTTCAGAGAAACCTTGGATGTCGTCAAGTTTTGGTTACTGTCAACGCCGACGTCGTAATGGACTAAGCGCTGCAGATTTATGGTAACTTCTTCCCTTTGTTACGTTCCTTGAACTACTGCGTTCACTAGTGCAGAGCAAAGAAAGCAGCCAGGATAATCATGGTCAATCCTCACCTTACGTCACGAATACCTTACATTTGGCCAATCGGGCAGGTAGCGTAACAGCTCAATGAACACGTGACGAAACGACATGATACGTTTGCACGCGGCGTATGCCTCATAGTAGAAGTCAAGCCCAGACTTTAATCCGAGATCGCGATTGTACAACTGCATAGGGCCAGGGCCTGTATGCTATGAGCCTGTCTAAATTATGATACATTAATACATGCATAATTATAACGAAGAAAATTATCTGTTCAGTGATACAATCTGTATCTAACGTACTGAATACAAAACACAAATAGGACAATGTTATAGTAGAACATAACGTGTGATGACATATAAATAGAATATTGTTAATGTCAAACTTAAATATTCAATGGTTAATGTTCATGTGACCACGACGCCGCGTGACGATCGATCACTATACATTACACCCTTGATAAGTTGTATGAAGTAAATTATGTTTTTCGTTGCCGACTGTCGAGTCACCCACTTGCCTGGTCGCCCGCTTATGGCAGCAATGGCTTCGTGTATGCCTGCTCTTATTTTGGTGTCTTCATCGCATGTTGTCAAAACGGGCCTATATTGACAACATGTGAATAACGGCATTTTCTTTGCAACCGGCTATGAAATTGTGTTGATATACGGGGGCCGCGTGTGCGTGGTTCCGAATGTTAAGTTACATATTATTTCGGTGGGTCCTTCCACCTGCGTGTGGTTGGTTCCCTCATCTTTGCTGTTCTCATTTAGATTATAATCATGTTGGCTAGGTAATGAATGATAATTTTAATTATGAAATCTGCATAATATATTCATGCATAATGATTGTGGCTTTATATATGAAGCTTTTATACAAACTTATATAGGCATATGCCTTGTGTTATTCAACAAACTAGTCACGATTCAATCCTTGTAACAAGCAGCGTCGGCACACATAAATATTATTTACGCGCACATGACTTTTTACGTTCCGAACAACTGATTTACCATATAAAAAAGGAAGGTGAGAATCATTACACACACACACACACACACACACACACACACACACACACACACACACACACACACACACACACACACACACACACACACACACACACACACACACACACACACACACACACACACACACACACACACACACACACACACACACACACACACACACACACACACACACACACACACACACACACACACACACACACATATACAGGTACATATGTGGGGTATTTAGAAAAAATATAGGTTTTACGTCCTATTCTAATTGTCGTAGATTAATCCCTGAAAGCGCTCGATGTTCAAGCAGTCGAAGAGGAAAACGTTAACGTATCCGTATGTATATGTATAGAGAGAGATTAATTACTAAGACCTGTTGACCCCCATCATTACCATTCATGTGTACGCTCCACAGCAACAAGTTGTGATTTATTCATACTAGTACAGTCGTCAATTTATGTATGTAGTTATCTTCACCAAAGCGGGAATAACATTAAGATCCGACACAAGTAATTATAAGTATTTCTCGTATTGAAACCGGCTCTTTTTGTTATATAAACTATTGTACTATTTTCATTGTGTTTTTATATCCATAGCTTGGCAAGCGAGGATGTTTTACATCCTCGAAAAGCAAAACGCCGAGATAGCCGAGATGAAGAGGATGCTGTCAAGCATCATAAAAAAGATGAGCGCAGCTAGGGAGGAATTGTCACTACCAGAGAGGGATTTCCCTCGGGAGACTGAGGACGAACTGACGAAACCATTGAAGAAACCATGCAGAAACAAAGATTCAGAGAAAGTAAAGAAGAACGAAGTTCTCTTGCATTTAATCACGTATTTAATAGTCAATCCGGTCTAATGATACAATAATCAAACAAGCTGCTACTGGTGTGGTGGAATACAGTCAATCGCGGCCCGGAGGCTTCCGGTTACGGAGAGCGTCTATTGTAGATCTGTAAGTAGTAAGCGGGAGTGTTCATTATTTCCTATCTCCCTCTAAGCTTTTACGAAGAGTGTCTGAGTAATAAGCTGAGAACATTTAGAATGGCGTGATTAAACATTTTAATGCTATAAGTCTTACTGAAAGTTCATTTCATCTCGTAATCAGTGTGCCAACCCGGTGCCTTGGGTTCACGGTTGGAGCGTCTCACAGCAGGTTCTGGAGGTGCCTTGGGTGGCAACGGTGACGTCAGCGGTATGATACGTCTAGCTGGTGGTATCGAGCTCGGCATTATCGGGCGGCTCGGGGTAGCGATGTCCAGTGTAGGGTGGTGTGACGGCGTAATGACAGCCGTAGGGGCCACGGGAGATGGTGAGCCGTGAGACGGTGAGCGGTGAGTCACGTCTGGGGCCGGAGCCGGGCCAGCAGGTGTGGTGGGGGCCACGTCGGGCGGCGATGGCAACATCGGTGGGATCGTACGTGGGTGGGGCTAGTCTCGTGCCGAGGTCTACATCGATTGGCCGAGGCGGTTCCGGGGAAGTGATCGGTGTGAACTTCCGTAGGAAACGACGGTTGCGGAGCGTCACGCGACCGGATCTATCGACTTTGACCTGGTATTGGTCATGCTGTTTGACTTCCACGACCGTGCCGGTGCGGTCCTATTTGTTCGGGTGTTGTCCAGTTTGGTTCTGGATGCGGACATAGTCACCCACTGCCAGTGCAGGCAGGCGCCTGGTGTGTTCGCTCCAGTAATCGTGCGTCTTGATGTGCCTTTTGCGGAGTGCGTCTTCGCGGGCACGTAGTGTGTCGCGCCAGGTGTCGTGGGGGAGATACTTGCCGGGGATCACCGGGATGAAGTCACGTATCACGCGACCAAATACACACATTGCTGGTGATATCTTAGTGTCTGGGTCTGGCGTGTTGCGGTATTGTAAGACCGCTCGCTGTACTGCATCTGTGTCCAGATCGCCCTTCCCGCCGGTGTTGTCCGTTATCAAGCGCTTCATTGTCTTAACAGCGACCTCCGCGCGGCAATTGCTATGGGGGAAGGCGACTGAGGACAGCCTATGATTCACGCCCCATGTGCGTAGGAACTGGCGGGTGTCGGTCGATGTGTATTCTGGACCGCCGTCCGATGCAAGCTCCTCCGGTGTCCCGTAGGTCACGAAAGTCTGTCTCAGAATGTTAACCAGGCCAGCCCCGCCCGCCGATGCCTTCGCGATGATGGGCCAATTCGAGTATCGATCGACAACTACTACGTAGTGCACGCCCTTGTACGAGAAGAAGTCGGAGCATATCGCCTGGAACGGGTAGACGGGCCATATGGGCCGGGTGGGCAGCGCGGCTGGCTGGGACGGGGCCATACGATGGCAGTGCTCGCATTCGTTGCGGACCTTGACGATGTCCTCTGTCATACCGGGCCAGAATATCGATGTTTCCGCTCTTGCCGTCATCATAGACACGCCCTGGTGTGCTGCGTGGAGGGCGGCCAGCACGGCGTATCGTAGCGCGGGTGGGATGATGATGCGATCCTTATAGATGGCTACGCCGTCGGTCGTCGACAGCTCGTGTCGGTACTGGTGAAACTGTCGGATGGACACTGGCATCTCGCTCCGAGTCTTCGGCATGCCGTTCCTCGATCAGTTCAGTGAGTAAGTGCATGTCGGGGTTGCTCGCGGTGGCCTCTCTCACGCGATCCCATGTCACCGACCCCAGTATCCCGGTGGCGTCACGGTATGTCAGTAGTTCCGAATCAGCGTCGTCTGGTTCGTGTGTTCTGACCAAAAGCAGTGCGTCGGGGTGAGTGTGACCCCATAGGATATCCGATAGTGATGCGTGATCGTCCGGGAGGTCCGTCTTCACCGGGCGCCCCGTAGGGCGGCGTGACATTGCGTCGGCTGCTTTGTTTTTCATACCCGGCACGTGAGTAACACGGAAGCGGTATCGCAGTGTTTTCTCTTTCAAGTTACGTATGCGCGAGCTCGGTATATCCTCCAGGGAGCGATCGCCGAAGATCTTCAAGAGTGGCTTGTGATCGACCGCGATGATGAGATCCTCGCAACCAAGCACGAAGTAGCGTGCTTTATCCAGTGCGTCGGCGACTGCCAGTGCCTCGCCTTCAATCGGGGCGTAGCGCGATTCCGCCGCGTGTGTAAATCAGCTACCGACCAGGGTCACTTTCCAGCCGCCGTTGCAGCAGAACGGTTTCACCGGCGTGCAACCAGTGCTTCTGCAGTAGCCAGAAGCCGATTCCGGTTTTCGACCAGTCGGTGGCGATGCAGGTCGGCTTGCTGTTGTCGAATATCCTGACGCCGGTCTCGATTTCCTGGACGATGTGTTCCTTCGACTCATCGAATATCTCCTGAAACTCCGTGTCCCATCGAAATTGTTGGCCCGCCTTCAGGAGTGCGCGGAACGGTAGCATTCGTTCCGCCATGCTGAAGGCGTATGAGACCTGGTTCACGAGACCGAACCATGAGCGGATGTCGTGAATGTTACGTGGCACGGGGAAGTTCAGGATTGCATCAGAATATTTCGGGCTGGGTAGTACGCTGTCCATTGTGATGGTGAATCCCGCGAAATCCACGACGGGGCTGCTAAAGACGAATTTCCCCGGGTTCAGGGTTATGCCATTCCGACCGCACACGTCAAGCCATTGCACGGCCTGGTGGAAGCTGTCGGCGATACTATCCGACCAGAGCAGGGCGTCGTCGATGCATTTCGTGTGGTCGTCTATCCCCGAGACAATCTCGTCGTATCGGCGAGTGTAGCCGTCGCCCGACGCGCGATACCCCTGTGGAGCGACACAGTAGCGGTAACGTCCCCACGGCGTGATGAACGTCGTCAGGTGTTTATCGTCCTCGTGCAGACGCACGCTGTGATACCCATTCCAAGCGTCGAATACCGTCTTACGCTTGTTCTCGGGGACACCTCGCGCCTGATGGAACGGGGATGGGGTGTGGTGGGTTTCACGTGCCGCATGTACATTTAATGCCTGAAAGTCCACCGTGCGTCTTGGCTTGCCATTCTTTTTGGCACAAATCACCATACGGTGGCACCATGTGACCCGATCGCCGACTGGTACCTTCTCGAGCACACCGAGACGTACATCCTCGTCCAAGCCGGCCTTGACCTCGTCCTGCCAGTGCACGGCCACCGGTATTGGACTGTGTCGTGCGACAGGTGTCGCATCCTTGTCTATCATCAGTCGCAAGGGTGGGCCCGACATCATGGGCAGTGTTTGGTGGGTACATGTGTTGAATGTGCTCGCCGCGTACCGCCTCTTCAGCCACAACTCGATCGCTGCTCGGTTCTCCTCGGTCGCGGGCATCGGTAGGCCCTCGGGGAGTGGCGGCGGTGCTGTGCGCGGTGTGCATGGGCATGGGGTTGGAGTGGCTGCGTCATCTGATGCAATGACCTCGCCAATGGTAGGGAATGTCTCGCTAATCATCCCCAGGTCGATGCACGCGGCCCGTTACAGGAAGATACGATCTGATGTGTTGGTGATGTAGGCGATTTGTCGTGTCTCGTGCGTTATGGCCCGGCTGTCGGTACCCGAGAATCGCACCACCATCGCTCCGAGGATAGGTCGTCTGGTTCTCCTTCGTTCGCCGCTCTCATCGTCATGGTGACCGGTATGAGGTCGTCTGCATTGAGCCCCATCCTCTCGGCCACTTGTATGCCCATTAGGCAGCTCTGGCATCCGGTATCTGCCATCGCGGGGAGTTCGGCGGCGCTTACTCGCTTCCTGAGCGCGAAACCGAGGGCACGGTAATCCTCCTCGAATGCTCCGACGTAGACCCGGACGTACGGCTGCGGGTCGGATGCGCGTTTATGCCACCTGTCACAAAGGTTATCGTACAGTTGGTGGTCTAGTGCGATTGCCTTGACGTCGGCAACCGGTCCGTTTACCATCGTGCACAGTTCGAAGGCCGCGGACTGTTCGTCACTTGTCTCGGCGGTCTCAGTCGGCCGGCGGGCGTACGCCTTGCCGAAGCAAGCGCGTTCTATGTGGTTCACGTTCTTGCATTTACCACATCGCTTGCCGTACGCTGGGCATTGGCTTCTCCTTATGCTCCACGGCGGGTTCTTACCGTGGCCCTTCTTCGCGCAGAACCAACACAATGCCGTGGGGTCGAAAGTATGTTCGGGCTTCGGATCAGGTATCGGCTTAGTTGTCGCCGCGCCCCTGGTTCGCACTTCATGTTGCTTATTGCGGCGGCATGTACTACTCGCCGCGTTCACACTCGAGGTATCCAGCAGGCGCGATGCCGATCGCTTGCCTGACTCACGCGCCTCGACGAACTTAATCATCTCCTCGATCTTCATCTTTTGGTTCTGGTCGCTTATCAAATCCAACTGAATCTCGTCGTCCACGATACCGCGAGCGAGTACGTCGCGCAATATCTCGCCGGCGAAGTCGACCATCTCGGTAATCACAGGTGTCAGCTTGACCCTTGATTCGGGCGTAGAATGATCGAATTTGTTCCTCGCGTCCCTGGCGCATGTCATGTAATGCGTACCGTGCCACCATGATGTTCTTACTGCGTACCGCGAGTGCCTTCATCGCCGCTAACACGTTTACCTCGGTGCCTCCGACCATGGAACCTCCGTTTGAACGAGTGAGGTCCCGTCTCAGTTCGTCATCACAACACTCCAATAGCTGAACAACGATGTCGTCTCCCCGGAGGCGTGTGCCGTCTCGATATTCGCCCCACCTGGTTTCAAAGTATGCCCAGGTTTCTGACGTACCAGCTAACGATACGGTAGGGCGTTTGAGCTTTTCCATTTTCCCACCAGGTGTCGCCGCGGCATGAATCGAGTGTGTCAACCCATGAATCTTTAGGAGCTCGACTACTATTGCAGCGTCGTCGTTCCGTGATACGTGGTCACATCCTGGGAATGGACACGCAACCTCAATCACCATGTTTGCAGTGTTATCTGGCTCTAGACAGTTGAATGGCAGAGTCCGTAGGGCTTCAATGTTATCAATAGTTGCGCAGCTTGCTGTCGCTGCCAACAGTTTCCGACGGTTTCCGACGATTTCCGACGGCTGTCGACGGCTGCCGACGGATTCTAGCGGCTGCAGACGGCTGCTGATGGCTGCCGACGGTATTCAGTAAATTTGTCTATTTACCAGTTTCTCCATCGAATAGCCGTCCCGTACTTATCTGCGCCGTCTCAGCAGTGTTTGATTATAAAGAAGAACGAAGTTCTCTTGCATTTAATCACGTATTTAATAGTCAATCCGGTCTAATGATACAATAATCAAACAAGCTGTTACTGGTGTGGTGGAATACAGTCAATCGCGGCCCGGAGGCTTCCGGTTACGGGGAGCGTCTATTGTAGATCTGTAAGTAGTAAGCGGGAGTGTTCATTATTTCCTAGAAAGCTTTGGTGAGTGTCCATCATAATGACAAATTAAGATCCTAATTATGTCAAACGTGATATTATTCGATCATTAAATGTGAGCGTGGATGTTTCTTTTTGTGGCGAGCGTCACTGGCGGGTGGAAATGTAAATTTTAGGAGGCGATTAATGTGTATTTTTGTAGACTGTGAAAGGTGTGTGGAATTGGAGGACTTACGTACATATATGTTATTGTTTCCAGCCCCCCCCCCCCAGTAATAGGCGGCGCGGTGCATGGCGAAACATTTTGTTCAAAGCACCCCCTCCCCCCGTCTTCGGATGTCATCATTTCAGCGGAGACAGCGGAGAGAAGCTGCTGGAGAAGATCAGTTGACAGCAGCGGCGTGACGCAAAAAATAAAAATTCTCAACACAACAGCAATGTCCCGAGTTTGTTCGGATGTCATGAGTTCACAGTCTTCCGATGTGTCACAGACCACAGACCCCTTCCTTTGCCGAGCCACCTCGTTCACTCAATCAACAACACTCGTGGCCACAGTGAACGATTTATTCAGGTGTCGGCAAGGACTCAGGTTTATGCTAACAGCTTTTTTAATAGAACAGTAAAGAACTGGAACGGACTAACCGAAACAGTTGTGTCTGCAGCCACGGTGGATACTTTTAAATCTAGGCTGGGCAGACGACTCTAAAATTCCCTGTAGTGCTATGGCATATGCCCCCCGTCCCCTATATTGGCGTAATGACCTTATGCCGGTTTTTGCCAGTTAGTATAATAGACATATAGACATATTCGAGACCAGCCAACCGAGAGAGCCACAAGGTGAAGGAAGATGTGAAGATTTGCGGCGGCGAAAATTTTGCAGTGGTGATGAAGCTCTGGTAGCCCCCCCCCACAATGTGAATTTCGTTCCCGCGCCACTGAGTGTTGGCCATGCAGTACTCAACCAAGACCAAGGGCAAGGTAGACTACGAACCAACCTAGACCCGAAGTCTACAATTGGTGGCGCCACCTTACGTAGACATAATAACGTAGACTACATTTCTTTCAACGCATGGTTTCTACTCCTAAAATTAGTGCCTAAAATGGCAGGTCGAAGAGGTGGGCGCGGGGGAGCAGGCAGGGGGATATCATTTAATATTGAAAATTTAGGTTTCGGACGTGGCGAAGCGTTGCCAGGACCAATACTTCAACCACCAGCACTTTTTCCGGTAAGTCTTATATTATCGCCCAACAAATGGCAACCCCCCCATTGCCTCACGTTAACTTCGTGGTCGTGTGTTTTTAGTCAAACCCTCCCCCAATTGTCTCGTTTATAATTCATCTTCACTATGCTATAATTCCATATCGATGGAAACGCGTACTGAAATGGCGTGTAACGATCTTTTACTTTCTGGCCTAACCATAAAAACGACCACGTACAGTCGCTAAACTTCTCAGAAATGGGCAAGGGCAGGCCAGCGAAAACGAGACACTTGGCGGCCTTTTTCGTCGTTGCTATAGGGGTCTATGTAAAGTCCATAAAAATTTCCGACTCCAATGGCCAGAAGACATCATAAGGATTAAAACAAGGCATAAAACAATGTATAGTTTTATGTAGTTAACTGTAAAATTTGCTGAATTACGAACGCATGCATGCGGCACAAGTGTGCATTTTCGCATGTCGCCAGCAACACTGATTACAACCACTGTTAAAATTAAAACTACTTGTTATAAAAATGCCTCGTGTGTGTTTCCTTTATCTAATACAAAGTGTAGATTATTTTATGGTATAAATAAATCACCTGCAGTACACAACTATGTGCCTTTGCTCTTGAGTAGCTTGTTGCCGAAATCATGCGATTTACGTTACGCTGTTTCCTTTTATTGTTCTTCAACTTTAAATACACTTGCAAACTGTTATTGAAATCTAATAACATATATATATATATACATATATATATATGACCTGCAATTATTTGCAGCTGTTATCTTAATGCTAAAGTCATATGACAAACCTATTAACATTGTAAGTTTTCAACTTTAAGGATTCGATTTACGTTACGGAGATACTGAAGAAAGTATGTAGGGGCAGGCCAAAAGAAATGCTTCACTGTTATTCAACAGAGGTTACTACCAATACCACATTATACATTCGCTCCGGCGTTCCTTGAAACAGTGTAGAGCTTGAGTCGTGAATTTGCCCAATTTACGTTACACTGAGTTACGTTACACCATTTATGTTTACGCCGACAATAATTGTATAAACAAGCAATTTTACCATGTCCATGGTTGAGTGACTAGGTAAGTTTAGTCATAGTGTTAGTGTGAATAAATGGTTCTTAATTTCTCTTAGGATTTTTTCCCACTGTAAACTAATAGGAGACTTGAAACATAACTCACTCAGGTTAACGGAGGAAATATAGCGATAACAAATGTATTATGCATTTCTAGTGTGAGAGTACTTATTCTTTAATGGGTGATATTAAACTGAATGAAATGTGAACACGTGCCGCTCGGTGACCTGCATAGAATACGTAACGTAAATTGTAACGTAAATCGAAATTCGTGTATACGACGTGCGACTTCGATAAATGTTAAAATGCTTTACATTATGTATTATTTTTAGATTGATAGAACCATGTAATATTGCACGACATGATTAGCAACATTAATGTTAATATTATGTCCATTTTTGACAAGCTTTGATGACATAGGGCTATGGGCATATATGTGCAGTTTTTGAAGCATTGTTTAGTTTGTGTTTGTAGGAACCATGGCAAAACATCAGCTGAATGCCAGAAAGCTTACACAGATAGAAAAAAGACAACAGATCCACAATACGGAAGAAAGGAGACAGATCGTGTTATGAACTATTACGTGCCAAGAGACAACATATCAATGTCAAAACTGCAGGAAAAGAAAAGAAAAGGGACACGACTATGACAAAACATATCGGAGAAAGCTCAAGGCACTAGCAAGTGCTGCTACTCAGCCAGAAGTTCGAGAGGTGGCAGAAGAAAATGGCCGGCCATGCGACTGCACAAAAACAATCTTGCCCAATACAATGCTTACTGTGAAATTGCCATTTCAAAATTCAAGGAAGAGGAATCACACTAGCACTGTTGTGTCTATGCAAAACAAGACAATACACCAACAAGAGGTGAAACTTGATGAACTCGAGCAAAGAAACAAGCTGGTGGAAAAGAAGCTGAACACTTCACAGAAAACTGTCCAGAGACTAAAGAATACCAAACATGCTGGTGAAAATAGTAGCGACAGACAAGGAGAAACTGCTGAAGAATCAAGCCAAAAAATCAGGCAAATGAAGACATAAGGAATGCTGACTTCACTCCGATGAAAGTAACGAAAATCAAGGAAATTCTCATGCAACATCATGCCCTTCTTAACAAGGTGGAGAAAACAATTGTCCGCGCTTCACATGAAAGGGTGCAAGGAAAGAAAACCAAGTTTTTAATACCAATGTTCATGGTTACGTTATTAAATAACTTATTAGGATGATGGCACATGCAGTGCGACCTGTTCACCTTTTAATTGTATCTCACAGTGAATAAATAATATACAGTAACTAAAGGAAGATATAAGGAAATGAGAAAATATTTAGCAAAGATAGACTGGAACAACACACTGAAGAATAAGTCAGCAACAGAATGCTGGAATATCTTAAAGAGTGAAATTAAGTGCATCGTCGATAAATTTGTTCCTTTAAAAAAACAAGGGAAAGGGTCCAGAAAGAAATACTTATCGAAAGAAGCCATTAGAAAAATAAGTACAAACAAATGATGTGGAAGTCATATAGACGTACTGGAAATAACGAAGACTACAACATTTATAAAGAAGCACTAAACCAAGTACAACTGAAATTTGAAGAGAAGCTACGAACAAAAATTAGCTTGTAATATAAAATAAGGCAGCAAGAGTTTTTATGCATGTTCAGAACAAACAGAAAGTTCAGGATAAGGTCGGTCCTCTAGAAGAGAGTGCTGGAAATATAATATCAGGGATTCTTAATGGCAGAAGACCTGAATGGGTATTTTAGTTCAGTGTTTACCAGGGAAGATATTAGTTCACTGCCAGTACCAGAGGCTAAGTTCAAGAGGGCAGAATCAGACTATTTAGGACAGTTAATTGTAACCCCGGAAATGGTAGCTAAGAAAATTAGGACTATGAAGGATAATAAATTACCTGGAGTGGATGGGATTCCACCCAAACTACTTTTGGAAATTGTAGAACAAATTAGCATACCACTTGCAACAGTTTTCAATTTGTCATTAGAAGAGAGAGTGGTTCCTTTAGAATGGAAAGAAGCAAACATTATAGCGTTATTTAAGAAAAGTTCCAGAAACAAGTCGGAGAACTACAGAGCAGTGAATTTAACGTCAGTGATTTGCAAATTATTAGAAAGACTAATTAAAGATCACATGGTGGATTTTCTTGTTAAACATAACTTGTTAAACCCATCTCAACATGGGTTTCTAAAAGAAAGGTCATGCTTAACAAATATGTTATGTTTTTTGGAAGATATCACTAAGTGGGTAGATGAGGGATCACCAGTAGATATCATCTACTTAGATTTTCAGAAAGCTTTCGACAAAGTGCCACATCAAAGATTACTCCTTAAACTAAAGGTCCATGGCATAGGAAATGGTTTAATTAACTGGATAGAAAGAGTGCAGAGGAGAGCAAAAACTGAGGGATCTTAGTTATGAAATACGCCTAAAAAATGCGGCTTAACAACACTAGAGACCAGGAGATTGAGAGGAGATCAGATAGAAGTGTTTAAAATATTGAATGGTTATGAAAATATTGATAGAAATATTTTTTTCTCGGTTAAGAAAGATAGAAGGACCAGAGGACATGAAGTTACATTAGTAAAGGAGCAGTGTAGATTAGATATAAGAAAGTTCTCATTCTCACAAAGGACTGTAAATGATTGGAACAGATTATCTCCTGATTGTGTTGGTGCTAGTAGGGTGAATATGTTTAAAAATAAAATCGACGCATACCTTAAAAGGGCGGGATACACGTAGATAAAAAGTATTGGACTCTCAATAAGCCAGAAGGCTTCCTTGTCCACCTGCCATCTAGAATTAATTTTCTGGATGGCAATCTTGTTAAATCTTGTTAAACTTTAATTATTTCATAAACAAATGTTTTGTTTTTGACGTTTTTATTATTTTACACTTTCTTCCTATTTATGTTACAAAAACATGTTGCATGTTTGAAGGAACAACACATTTCAGTACAATCCAATGTGCCAATACAATGCTGTTTGATATATTGGGATCCTCTACATAAGGCATATCAATAGTTTGTGCAAACACAGCTGCATTCTTCTTCGTGTGATGGACATCGGAACAACCTGATATGTGGAATTTCCTTTAAAAAATTATGGAATGCACAAAATTCTTGCATGAAAGTTGGACAGATAAACAAACACTGAATTATGATGAACATGTAAATGACATTTTACCAATATTATCAGGTCCTTGCTCAATATACATGTGTATCAAATCGGGGAAATAAATCCTTAAAATAATAAGGGCAGGTAATTCACTAAGCGTCATTGTGTAACATAAATCGGTGGGCATTTAACGTACTCATATTAAAGTTAACAGAAAAAATACAAATATTCAAGTTTGAAACCATGTTTTTACTAATATACATTATGGAATAGATGATCTTTTAAATAAAATGTCTACAAATTAGATTTTGTAAAAAAAATGTTGATCAAGTGAAAATGTCTCGTTTTCGCTGGCCTTGCCCATATCTTACATACATATACAGGTTCGTCTGGCTTCTAGGCTGTGATGCCTCTTACGCCAGCTGTGATGTTTGTTGTCAAACTATATGGTGCGCATGTGTCTGATGAGTTGTAATCGAGCTTAATTGGGTGGTTTTTTTCTGTAATTTGTTTAATTTTCCCTCAAAGGACTGGACTGATGGAGCCTCTACCACAGACTGTGGGAGGCTGTTCCATATGTCTGCACCGGTGTATAAATGAATTTTTTTTATGTTTAACCGACATCGTCATTTCAATATTTTTAAGTGGTGCCCTCTCGTACATGATTCATTATCCCTCAAAGTTATAAAGTTTGATGTCACTGCTGTATCATATTTCTCTGTTAAAATCTTATACATTTCAATCATGTCTCCTCTGAGGCGACGATATGCCAGAGTTGGTAATTTTAGTCTTTGCAAATGTTCATTATATTCATATACACACACTACGTTACAAACAAATATTTTACATTCCTACCACGATCAAATTTCATAAAACAAACTCAAGTAAAACTCGACTTCTATGGCGGCGACTATCCGTTACTTCACAGAAATTCCATACAGTGGTGCTATCATTACTGTACGCATATAATATACCGTTAATATATACGGGCGCGTGAGTGTGTGTGTGTTAGTTATAATATTGGCATTGTTTCTGTTAAAAAGTAGCTTGATTAATTAAGGCATAATTATTATAATCAGAATGGTTTCCATGCAGGTAATGAAAGGTTTCCACTTAATGTAAAAAACAAAATAAGTTTATTTTCCTCAACAAACAATCAGTAACTAATCAAATGTTTGCAATTACGAACCCATAGATTAACAAATTATAGACACATGAATCACATAATCAGAATTACTTTGTTTCTGAAAACATTGTTTTTTTTAAAGTTTGCTTAAATTTTAGCAACAAAACAAAAACTACTGAAGGTATTTTAACAAACGAGGCATCATTTTAAAGCTCAAGATCTGTGAAATCCAATTTTGCGACTTAATACCGACTTTGATGTGGCTGGTCACATATAAAATGTTGTACGTGCTGGCAGCCCCTGGAGCAGAAGCCTGTCCCCCTGCAGACTGGGGAGGAGGGAGATTACCTACTCGCCCTCAAGCAGGAGTACCAGGGCAGCATGAAGGAGTCTGTCTACTTCCTCAAGGAGCTGCAGAGGAAGAGGGACATTGAACGCTACTCCGACAAGTACCAACTGGGACAGGGGGAGGAACATTGGGAACCAGGTGGGAAGGGGGATATGATGGGATATTAGGTTGAACCCAGGGGCCGGTTTCATGAAGCGTACTTAAAGCTACACAATTACGTAGCGTCATGTGTTTGCATAAATTCATCAAAATCATAATCATTTATTCGACCATAAAATACATATTATATACAGCAAATAAATGTAAAGAAAGGTATGGTCAGGGAGACTATCATTAAGGCATTATGCATGCCGCTAACATAAGAGCCACTCTGTTGTTAAATGTATAATTTTAATACAAAGTTATAATAGAACAATAATTATTGTATTAAATATGATTTTATGTAAGTAATAAGCATTAATTTAACACTAACTAACTCACTCACTAACATTAACTAACTACTAACATCAAACAAACAAAATAATACACTAGAATAATAATGTATAAATTGCACTAATGTTAAAATAAAACACATTTATTCAATAGTTAAACATTATTACACTTTATTTTAAAAACATCTAAAGAGTTAGCCAATAACACCAATTAATACTCATAAACTGTTTAATAAACCTACTAATATTAAAAAAAAATTAAAAAAAATACTTAACCTTAAAAATCTTTTTGATTTATTGAGGATATTTTAAATTACAAACCAGGTACCTTTTATGTTGGTTTTGTAATTTTCAAAGCAGGATGCATAGTACATTTGTTTTGCTATACAAATATTCCTGTTTAGTATCTGATTATATGTGTGGAGATTAATTTGTAAACGAATAAATTCAGATGAAGCATAAGGAGTTTGTTTAAGTTTCCTGTACATTCTATCTC
This sequence comes from Paraescarpia echinospica, assembly GCA_020002185.1. Lineage (NCBI taxonomy): Eukaryota > Metazoa > Annelida > Polychaeta > Sabellida > Siboglinidae > Paraescarpia > Paraescarpia echinospica. The sequence continues at coordinate 27,041,015 of CM034541.1, forward strand.
TAAATGAGATTAAAAGAATTATTCCTTGAGTTATCCAATTTGATTTTTTGTGTTTGTTATACCTAACAGTTTTAGCTGAAAAGTTCTTGTCTATATTAGTAGTAATTAGTTTATCTAGGATATTGTAGTTATTATTAGGATTGGCAGTTTTATTCTTGTTTAATTGTTTGTAGACAATTTGCTTTGCATATGTTAATCTAACAGTGAAGATGGATTTTAATTTTTTATACAAATGAATTTTTTAGATTTTTAATTGGAATTTAATTTATCTAAGTTAATAAAGTAAGGTTGATGATCTGAAATGTAGTTAATTAAAATCCCAGCTAAAGTATTTGTACTTGCAGATCTAAGTGAGTTTGCCATGGAAATTATCAATAGGTGCACTTTTGATTAGAGAACCGGATTGGTGGAGTAATTTCTGGAAAGAATGAATGAGATGTGATTGTATCAAAAAAATTACTGACAATGTTATTTTCATTTATTTTTAATAGATCGATATTAAAATCATCTGCTGTGACAACTTCACTATTTGATCTGCGTAAGGTATTAAGTATAGGTATTAAATAATTTGTAAATGTATGGTGATTTTGACTGAGATTTCTTGAAGTATATGTTTCCAATTATAATTTTCTTTTTTAGGGTACTTCCTGATACTTCAATAAATTGTCCTTCCCAAATATCAGATATATATGTTTAAGATTTTATGTCTATATTCATTATTCAAATATATCAGACGACCTCCATGGACACTACATACTTTACCCACAGAGATCAGACTGAATCCAGGCAAATCCAAAAGTGAAGTATCAAAGTTGTTTGTTAGCCAGGTTTCCTGTAAACATATAGCACTGGTTTTACGATCATGTTTATTAAAGTTTTCTAGTAGTAATTTAGACTATCGATTTTAGCATTTATAATTTGACAATGTTTGCTTATATTAAAAAACACATAATTTACTAAGACAATCGTCTTGGCATTAAGAACGTTCATAGATGCTTCATGTAACCTGCTCCAAGACAGGATAAAATCCCATCAGACACTGAGACAGAGTGTCAGAGTCCAATATATATTGTATAATTATATAGAATTTAGATACACCCGAAGTTAATATTTTATTGTTATGCTTGTAATAATTGATATTCCCCTTTTAAGTATTAATACATGATTTTGGCATTTTGTATTTTACAATTGTTTTACAATTGTTTTTGAATTGAAGTATCAAGTATGAATGAATGATCTAGGGTGCTCAAGACAAATGATTCCGCGTCTGAAATTTGATAATTACAGAAAACGGGCACTTAGCCAGAGACCCATTGTACCCTTATTGGAACAAGTTTTTGGAAAAATCGTAATAGGTTTTTCTTTTTCAAATAACAGGTCTTGGATTTTAGATAATGGGATATTTATTTCAAATGTCATGATTTTGTGTCAAACCATAACTAAATTTTATTTTCCAAATAGCAAGGTCAAAATAGTGTTTGTGTTGTCATGAAATGGGCCTTGAAGCGTCTATTATGAATTATTATTTTATGACTGTTTTCATAGGTGCAGCAGCAGCATATATGACATGTTATTTAGTTTGTTTGTATTGCTGTATCTCACCAGAAACACTCCTTTTTCAGTCACACTTCAAATGTTTGCCTCCGCCTAAGTCCAAGACAGAAGGTGCTGACAGGCGACAATGCATCGTGTCTGCTGCTGATCTTTGGGATGTTATTTACGACTAGAAAGTTACGGCAAATAACCTTATGATCGTGTCATTACTAGCATGTGTAGATATATAGTATATACTTTTCCTACAGATTGGTCCCGGATTCCAGCAGAGTTGAGGGTACATTCCAAGTCAAAGAGGAGGAAAGTAGCAACGATCCCCGCTCTAGATGTTGCAAAAACAGTTGACGTAGACATCACAAAACAGCTAGAAGTAAGTTAATTTTTATTGTGTTTTCACTCTATGTATTTATCTTCCTAACCACATTAATGAGGAAACATAAACATGTGACCACCATCTTTGGTCCTCCAGACATGATCTAGTTTAGAGTTTCGGTGAAACACGTTTTCTGCAGATAAACAAAGGACTGGTTAGTTAAACATATTGTACTGCTGTTTATTTTTTACAATGTGTGACAGCTGATTGTGCACAAGAAATAGTTGTATAGTATTTATGATGGGAAGTGCTGAGTGCACTTTACGGTGTGTTTTCAATTTTTTCGTCAGTGTGGTGTGTTATTGAATTACTTTTTTTAGTTACATCATATTATAATATTTAGCTTTTGAAGCTGTTAATTGAAGATTAAGTTTGAAAGACATGAAATTGTGTTGCTGTAATTGATTTGGAATTCGTATACTGTAATTGACCCAAAGCTGGTTCTCATCAATTGGTGGCGTGATGTCATCAGTTTGTTATGTCATGTCATCAGTATGTGGTGTGATGTCATCAGTTTGTGATGTCATATTATCAGGTTCTGGAGAAGAAGGAGGCTGATGGGAGTGATAAGGAAGATGCGGCAGAAGACGAGAATGCGGACAATGAAGACCTGGAAGAGTTTTATGACGAAGAAGAAATGGAGGAGGTAAGTGCAATAATTGTGCGTAATGTTGTTGGTGTAGTTTTTACAGGGAAGTTGTGTGCTCCGTTACATGAAATAGGCCAGAGGTGGTAATTATTAGCATTAAGTTGGCTGAATCAGTTGTACCTCGCCCCACTTGTGGCTTGGTGTGTGGGAAAGAGGAACTTCAAAGGTATTTGCAGAAAGTGATGCAATAAATGTCAGTTATAGCACTATGGCTGATTAGTATTCAAATGGTGTGTTTACAATTTGAACATTTCCCGAAAGCAACTTTCAGATTAGTTTTGGCTCGTTAAATGCAATTTGGTGCACAGTATACATTCACCAGTTATTCTGATATTAAGAATAATATATAAATAACAGTTAATAAATGATGAATTGACATTATAGCAACATTTATTGAGAAATGTTAACTTACCTGGTATGTATGTCAGTGCGTGTGAATAAAACATACATAAACAAAGTATTTATAGCGGGGCTTTCATTATTTATCATCACCACCACATCGTCACCACCACATCATCACCACCACATCGTCACCACCACATCATCACCACCACATCGTCACCAAGGCTAGTACTGCTACTTGCTCCTGGAGCAATGGTTGTTTGAAACGTGGATTTAACCTTTGACCCACTTTCATCTTTATGGCTAAACCCAATTCATGGAATCAGAGGATGTGCTCAGGTGAATTTGTGCAACTGCAAACATTCCATGATTTCGGGAATCGAACTCAATATTAGGGCAGTCTGTGCAAACCGGAATGTAATATTGCTGATTTTGATCACAAAAACAAGCATTTGCCAGGACGAGAAACCTGCCAGTTTTTACTATGTTTGGAGTCGACGTTGTGTCAGTTGGTTGTAATGTGTACATCTGTTTTGTTCCAGGAAACAGATTATAACATGACGTACTTTGACAATGGCGAAACAGATGCAGACGATGATGATTTGGACGACGGGCCCGTGTATTGATACATCCGACACAGGGACATGTATTAATACATTCGGGAAGATGCTTCAAGAATTATAGTGTTATCATTTTGGTTACAAAGACGTCTCACCATCAGCCAATGTTCATGTCGGGGTGACAGAGTACTATGTAAATGTAATGTACCATTGCCAGGAATGTTGCAATATATGTTCATGACTGGGTGACAGAGTACTATGTAATGTATCATTGCCAGGAATGTTGCAACATATCTTCATGTCGGGGTGACAGAGTACTATGTAATGTATCATCGCCAGGAATGTTGCAACATATGTTCATGTCGGGGTGACAGAGTACTATGTAATGTATCATTGCCAGGAATGTTGCAACATATCTTCATGTCGGGGTGACAGAGTACTATGTAATGTATCATTGCCAGGAATGTTGCAACATATCTTCATGTCGGGGTGACAGAGTACTATGTAATGTATCATTGCCAGGAATGTTGCAACATATCTTCATGTCGGGGTGACAGAGTACTATGTAATGTATCATTGCCAGGAATGTTACAACATATGTTCATGTCGGGGTGACAGAGTACTATGTAATGTATCATTGCCAGGAATGTTACAACATATGTTCATGTTGGGGTGACAGAGCACTATGTAATGTATCATTGCCAGGAATGTTACAACATATCTTCATGTCGGGGTGACAGAGTACTATGTAATGTATCATCGCCAGGAATGTTGCAACATATGTTCATGTCGGGGTGACAGAGTACTATGTAATGTATCATCGCCAGGAATGTTGCAACATATCTTCATGTCGGGGTGACAGAGTACTATGTAATGTATCATCGCCAGGAATGTTGCAACATATCTTCATGTCGGGGTGACAGAGTACTATGTAATGTATCATTGCCAGGAATGTTGCAACATATCTTCATGTCGGGGTGACAGAGTACTATGTAATGTATCATTGCTAGGGATGTTGCAACTTTACGATGATATAAAATGACATTAAATTCTGCTGCCGGATCTCAATGTACATCTTTTTGAAATATTGAGCCCCACAAGATCCTCACCCCCCCATAAGCTGAGTTTACAACTTAGTGAAAGTAAGTTTGTATGGATTACCCAACAAAGAGAAAGTCGATGACCACAGTTTGCAGATTTCTATAAGCGACAGATTTATAACTTGGCACTGTGACAAAGTCATGCATCGGTAGATAGTATTGTTGTGCGAGGTATGTGTGTTTGGTGGTGTGTCATTTATACTATGCTGTCATTAATTGTACATACAAACACTGTACATGTAAATACACAAGTTGGAAAAATATAAAAACATGTATTTGCTTCATTTTTCATTATGCCAATAGCAATTATTGTCCATGTTAGAATGAGTGAAACACCTCCATATTGCCAACTGTATAATTGTATTATTTCCAAGACAATACAGTTGAACCTCGTTTTTCATTCACCTCAGTAATACATGCAGCCTAATACAATTAGGGTCACATTAGGATAGTCCCAAATTATTTCTGTAATAGTAATTAAAGTATAGGAAATCAGCCCCGCTAATAAGGTCACCTCACTATTCAGGTCAATGTTGGTCCCGAGGGTGACCCTGCACGTTGGTACAACAAAAGTATTCATACACATTATACATACATGATGGGAATACGAAGGGGAAGGCGGGGAACGACCACATACCGGGTCACGAGATCAAGCCTTCTTCTCCCCGTAATCCACTACCGTCATTACTGATTATTTAAATTCGTAGATGGTGTGGTGTTTGTTGCATGAGCCAGGTGTGCAGTGCTGGTTGACTGTTTATGAAATCATGTGCGAGTGCAAGTTAAAAACAAACGGGTCACTCTTAGTTATGGTTAGACTGTTTGTTTGCGGCAGTGTCAGCAAGCCGGGAACTGTTTGAAAGCATTCTATGAGATACCATATAACCTGTACTTACAAGAATGTATACGTTAAATGTGAATGTTTTCACGCTATTAAAAATAAGGAGCCGACAGGGTCGGTTTAAACTTATCAGGAATTCAGGGAAACAGTAACTAAAATTAACCAGTTTGTATAGTTCGTCGGTAGGTGGCAGCAAACTTGTTGTAAGTTCACTGGTAACCAGTTGGGGTAAGATCACATTAAGGATTCGTCCGCCATTACCGACCGAAAGAGTGTCCTTGAAAATACCGTTTTGGTGTCATGTGTGAATTTTTGTAGCACTTTGGCATGGCACATGTCAGTCCAATGAATACTGAATGTACTACTACATTAGATCTTTCACGAGGTAGTAATAAACATACGCTAGTCGCTCGCGTATTCGCACAGTGGCTATTTTGCAGAACACACCAATATTTCAAAATCCGTCACCAGATTGGGGCGAAATTGAGGGGTGTCAGGTTTGAGTGGATTTTTTTCTGAAAACTGAGGTATGAGAATTTTACGAGTTTTCCACAGCACTTGTGTCAATGGAGGTTAAATATGCTGTGAAATTTTCAAGAAAATTGTTCGTCAAATTTAGCAAGAAATGAAGGAAACGTTATAATGGCCGCCTATGTAAAATTTAAATGTGGTCTTACCCCAGTTGGTCAACAGGCGGCGGTGTATGTGCTTCGTGGGGCGTCACCGCATCATTGTTGTCAACAAGAATAATGACTGTCCCGTCGGTGATCCTAGTTTTTAGCGGTAAACGAAAATCTGGTAAAGATTTCATTACAGATCTGCTACAAGACAGGTATTTTAAGAAACTTTTGTCTTTGTTAGAAATTTACGATGGCGGTGAATGTGAAAACGTGTTCGGTGAACGATAATAGGTGTCATAGCCATACAGTATACTCAATGCCATAGACAGTCGTAGCCCTACTATGACGTCCGTCTTCCATATTACTTCCATGCCATAGTATTGTGCTGATGTCTGATATTAATACCATAATCTATTTGTAAATTGTCATGATTCTGTGTTAAAAATAAATGTGACATTGATTAATTTTCTGAAATTTTTGTGAACGGAAAATGTCCAGCTGATGGCTGACAACATAACATACTATAGATGTATTGTAAATCATAATAAAATAGGATTCCTTGCGCATGTATACATGGTGACATAGTTGTTTGGTGCTATTTAAAAAAAATTGCATTGTGTATACTGTTAATTAAACAATATATAATATAAACATTGTTGTTTTTAAAAATATAAATTTGCGAACAGCATTACAAAAGTAAACATTGTTGCCAATAGGGAAATTATATATAACTATGTTGGGTGCATTTGCTGGATCTGCACAATCTGCAGATTGCACAGTGCAATCCTAAGGTACGCATAGATTCTCAAATTGCACTTGACATAAATTTAATTTATGGCAGATTTACGGATTGCATAAGTAACTAAGTTACCTGGCGTTGCCCTGGGGAAAAAATAAGTCGCTTGTGCTAAAACTGTTTTGAAAAATGTAAATCTACGTATCACTCCATGCAAAGTGTCCACTAGATCGCCCATACATGCAAAACTGATGGACATAAGTGCCATTTTAAAATTGTTACCCCAAGCTTCCCATCCCTGGACGAAATTTTGAAAACATCTAAATCTAGGAACCACCCTATTGGGCCCACGGGATCAAATATATTTCAGCCCCATGCATGCAAAACTAACAGAGATATTGGTCAACAGACAGACAAACAAAAAGTCAGACAGACAAAGAACCGTATTGTTTTATAAGAAATTCCCGCAGTCTACTCGTGTTGATAAATTGTAACTGGTCACTGGTCTAGTTTATAGACAACCTTGGATTCTACATCAACAAAATATTGAAAAGGTGCAGTGTTACTGTTGAAGTGTGTTGTCTGCTTGTTTGAAATGCAAGCCCTCGCTAGGCTGGTCGCTGCTAAATGCTCATGTGACCAGCGACAGACAGAGCTGGTGCATGGTTATGCAATCAGGATTTTCAAATGTCAAAAACATAAAAACTAATAACAATTTATGTATACATCCAGTGACATATTTGTAGACAGCATTATTATCTTTACGATGATATAAAATGACATTAAATTTTGCTGCCGGATCTCAATGTACAGCTTTTTGAAATATTGAGCCCCACAAGATCCTCACCCCCCATAAGCTGAGTTTACAACTTAGTGAAAGTAAGTTTGTATGGATTACCCGACAAAGAGAAAGTCGATGCCCACAATTTGCAGATAGGAGTGCAATCTGCAGATGGGTGCGCAATCTGCGAATCTCAGCATATGTGAGGATTGTGCTGCGTAATTTGCAGATTGCTCACATTCAGCAAATGTGGCCAACATTTATATCCATTATGTCCATATTTTGGCAGTGTCAAATTCATGCAGCTGCTGCACACAAATCTCCACCTTCACGTATTTAATTTGGTTGCATTGCCATTCTTTAGGATTGGTAAGGATAGATGTGCCATCATGAGATTATCAGCCCCACTGAAGAAGCAATATGCTATTGTAAGTAACATCTTATTTTTCTTTTGCTTTAATGTTCCCGTGTGACTGTGTGAATACTGACATTTAATAATACAGGTATTATGTTCTATAGGTATTTCAGAAGTGTTTAATGGCAAGGACATAATACAAAATTGTGTGTGATTATGGATTCTTGTAAATAAAAGCTAGAGGACAAACGAGTCTTATTTCTTGACAATACTATATTAAAACACCGAGTCACAGCAAGTTATATATATATATACACACATATATATACATATTTACACACATATATATATATATTAATTTAGGAAATAACAATAAAATTTTTGTCAGAGGAGTCATGGTAGAATGGAGCGCCCCACTGTGTGAGCACAGGAACAATTATGCATTTCAACTGTCAATAACCTAAAAGTGCCATTAGCAAAAACTGTTTATCTTTGAAAATGGTTACTAGATACCTCTACTCTAGCAGCTAAAATGTTCTCACATTCTGATTCACTCTAATGACATTATCAAGGTTTAATATTAATTTGGTGCGCTGTTGACTATCTGTGTTACTACAAGTATCTACGATTAATAGTTTTAATTAAAATAAATTGCAGTGTTTTTTCACTCATTGGTAAAGTGTAATAAAGATTCTTGCTGTTAAATAAACAAACCCTGATTGTTTGCTGTTGTACATAGGACCACAGCTTGGACTACAAGAGGCTTCTTGATGCCAGCAACTACAAAGAAAGATTTCGAGCAGACATGATTAAGTGGGGCGAGGACAAACGCAATGCAGATCCTGGATTCTTTGCCCGTATCATAACATCCGGGCCTGGATCCGAGAAGCCTGTGTGGATGATTAGTGACGCAAGGAGACAGACGGATGTGGCCTACTTCTTGGACAATTACCCCGGCAAGGTCATGACAGTGAGGGTGAATGCAGACGAGAATGTTCGAACAGCGAGAGGATGGGTATTTACACCAGGTGTGTGAGATGATCCCTGTTTATTTTGCCATTTTTTTAATTTAAAGATTATCCATATTTATTGCTGTCCTATAATAATAGACAAATATACACAGGCACATCTTTAATTGCTAATGTGTCATGTAGTATTTAATAATAATCAAAATTTGTATAACACTCAAATCCACTTAAATGAAATGCTTTTGAGCACATAAAAAAACTGTGTAAATTAATAAAACCCTTAATATTTAATAAAAACCATTAAATTAAGTAAAACAATTCATTTATGTATTTTCTGTGGCATTGTATGAAACCGCATAAATTAATAAAACCTTTAAAAATGTATAAAAACCATTAAATTAAGTAAAACAGTTCATTTTTGTGGCATTGTATAAAACTGCATAAATTAATAAAACCCTTAAAATATTAAATTATGTAAAATAATTTATTTTGGTATTTTCTGTGACAGGTGTGGACAACGCCGAGTCAGAATGTGGATTGGACATGGGTGTAGACTTTGATGTTGTCGTCACAAACAACGGCAGTGGTGATGCGAGTGTAGATGCAAGCATTAGTAGTCTTCTACAACACGTCCTCAGTCAGCTACCAAAGCAAGTTTGACAGTGCATCGAATGTAGGAAAATAATTGTAATGTGGTGCAATAAAATGGGCTACAATAATTGTAAGAATATAATAGTTATATATGTTGAGTTATGAATGCAGAATAAATAAATTACATGAATCTTTGTATATATATATATTAATATATAACAATTAAATGTAGTTATATAAATACATGTGCATGGCATATGTTGTACTGTGAAGTGTGTATTACTTTTAGTATTACACAAGTTTTTATTTGCCTGTTGTGTTGAGTAGTAGTCAAGGAACCATATTGGTATGCTCTGGTTGTAGTGAGTAGTCATGATGTATTTTATATATGATAACAGGTTGGGTCCAAATGCAGTCTTAACAATTGCATTTATTTAAATTGCTCTGTTGTGCTTTGCATTAGCATTTGATCAAGAACATGTTATTTTTTAAATGCACATTTCAATTGTGTTGATTATTTTGTCTGCAATCACACATGGGTGCATTTTTATTCTTCCCATATATCATCATCATTGTGCAGCCGTAGTATCCCGTGGTTGGGCGAAGGCCTCAGCATGTCGTTTCCATATATATTCCCACGTATATCCACATTTCTGTCCAAGCCTGCATGATTTGATGTTATTTTGCAACTACGGGTAGTATACTCTTGCCTACTGCGTTTAGAAACTAGTTAGCCAAAACGGAAAAGAGACTTGTATTTACACAATATATTGATGTGCCATACGTATATGTGAATATAAATATTATAAAGTCACATATGTCTGATGTATGATTGAATGCCACCGGTCTGGTCTATAATACAGTTCATTTGGGGGTACCTTCTACATATTCTTGTATTCAATGTAGAACGTCATATTAAAAAATAATAGACATCCTCTGTTAAACATGAGTGTCCCATTAAAATTGTGGTCTTTCCTGTGGTTTCACTATCTCGGCTCCCTGGTAGTCCACCTGCCTCCATCCACACCAAATGTGGATCACTGTGTTCGTTCTGTTAAAAACTAAGTGAAATTTTAAATGTCTTTCAAACTTTGTATATTGAAACCTAATACTCTTGTAAAGTAATGTGCCAAATATGAAGCCTGTTCATTCCGAACTCATGTCACTAAGTCCGCACAAACATGGTCATTTGCATATCACAGCCTGTCAGTTGTTACTGATGTCACCACAGACATCTGAGCACACCCTGTCTTGTAGCACGGCAAGCAAAGAAGCGGCCTGTTTCAGACTACACGAAATTGCAATCGTGGAATTTAATATTTTTTGATATCACTGTAAAGATATTGTTATCTATACATTTTTTGGTGTTAACTTTTTGAGTTACTGCCATTTGAACATCGCGAATGGCCAAAACTTGCATTTTATCCGCTGCCGCGTATACATTACAAAATTAAGCATTCGTGATGTTCAAACGACAATAACTCAAAAACCAACAACAAATCCTGGGTACATCCAGCAACAAATTTGTAGATAAGATTATTATATTTACGGTGATATAAAAACATATTAAATTCTGCGATTGCAATTATGGGTACTGCCTGGAACACCAACCCACATAGTTGGTGTGCACAATTACGCACCTCAAACAGTTCCTACAATTGTTTTGCCACGCACTGAAGCAATCATACATCTATGTTTACGCATGCTCGTTCAAAATCATTCAAACATTGAGTCAACCAACGGTTTGCATTCTAATGCTAACATTGTAATTTCGTTCAACCCCTCGAAAGAGTACAAAGTTTTTTTACTGACAGGATCATTTGAGCTAGGATCAGTACATATAGATGCACAATTGTTCTACAAATGACATTTAACTCTTACTAAAAGTAGAGGATGGGCATAGACAAATGTAGCGTTATATCTACCAAGTTATTATATAATGCTTTTTTTCGGGTATGCTCAGTTTCAATTGTACTGTTTGATGCAATAACACCCTAAAACTATTTATTAATATTAAAATGGTCGCTAGGTGTCTCTATTTCACATTATGCATATATCGGTTTCTGCAGCACATAAGTGCCATTATTTCATATTTTGGTGCAGCTCCTCATATGAGCCAGGCATGCCAGAATGTCCCACATGTACACAGGATATACAAGTTTTATACATTAATCTGTACTTGATGTTTGCGGTCATAATTTCCCAATAATAAACATTATATTCTATACACTTCTGTAGCAATGGCACTTAAAGGGTTACTGCATTAAACAACACCGAGAGACCTGTCACTCTTTAATAATCATTGGCTAACTTCGACTTGGACTTTCTCAGTTTCGCTGCAATTCCAATGGCACTTAGGATGTTATTGCACTGAGCAGCTACAATTATACTACAATGTGAACTCACGTCAAGTACATCCTGGGTCAAATAGCAGTACAAATATGACAGCTGTGAAGCTATCCAATTATACTACAATGTGAACTCACATCAAGTACATCCTGGGTCAAATAGCAGTACAAATATGACGGCTGTGAAGCTATCCAATTATACTACAATGTGAACTCACGTCAAGTACATCCTGGGTCAAATAGAAGTACAAATATGACAGCTGTGAAGCTATCCAATTATACTACAATGTGAACTCACGTCAAGTACATCCTGGGTCAAATAGCAGTACAAATATGACAGCTGTGAAGCTATCCAATTATACTACAATGTGAACTCACGTCAAGTACATCCTGGGTCAAATAGCAGTACAAATATGACAGCTGTGAAGCTATCCAATTATACTACAATGTGAACTCACATCAAGTACATCCTGGGTCAAATAGCAGTACAAATATGACAGCTGTGAAGCTATCCAATTATACTACAATGTGAACTCACGTCAAGTACATCCTGGGTCAAATAGCAGTACAAATATGACAGCTGTGAAGCTATCCAATTATACTACAATGTGAACTCACGTCAAGTACATCCTGGGTCAAATAGCAGTACAAATATGACAGCTGTGAAGCTATCCAATTATACTACAATGTGAACTCACGTCAAGTACATCCTGGGTCAAATAGCAGTATAAATATGATAGCTGTGAAGCTATCCAATTATACTACAATGTGAACTCACGTCAAGTACATCCTGGGTCAAATAGCAGTACAAATATGAAGCTATCCAATTATACTACAATGTGAACTCACGTCAAGTACATCCTGGGTCAAATAGCAGTACAAATATGACAGCTGTGAAGCTATCCAATTATATTACAATGTGAACTCACGTCAAGTACATCCTGGGTCAAATAGCAGTACAAATATGACAGCTGTGAAGCTATCCAATACAGCTACAGTACAAACAGGTCATTCTTGAAAGTGGAGAAAAACAAGAAATGCAAGTAATTGATGAATACAAACAGCAATACTTTAATATAACATCCTAATACAGCAGTTGTCAAAAATGAAATTTCATTCGCAGGAAGTCATTACAATTTCTGATTTCTACGATGGTATCGTTGAACATTTTATATGTACATGTGAACTGTATACATCAGATTTGGTGAGCAAATGCAGATAAAAATATGCAATCTATGATTGAAAATACAAATATCAAAGTCGGACATAACAGCCAGTACGTGTACACTACTGGCAATAAAGACAAAAATAAGATGTATATCTAAGAAACAGGAAACGCCACACTCAAATCTAGACATTAAAACCATGGCAGGATGAGAAATATCAAAAAGCATTCTGTAAGTATAAATGCAATCTTCAGGGTAAGTCTAGATTTTGTAAGTATTATTAAAGCTAAAAGTGAACACAGTTTTAAAGCTATGAATAGGATTTGGACAGACCATTCCTATAGCAAGGGTATTTTTAATATCATTTTTGGGAGATGATGGTTTTTAACAAACAATTCACTGGATCCATTTAGAAAATATGGCAGTGTAGAATAAGTAAGTTAAACAAAACATCCCCTGGTGACTAGCAGTGGGTTTATGCAAACGGGATGTGTAAAAGGAGAACAAAGTGCTATAGGTGTGCACAGCTATAACAAAGGAAATTTCTCACAGTTGAAATTCACTGAGAAAGGGCAAAAGTGGCTCCACCCTTATACTCTATGACATAGTTAATATTTTTGAAAGTGCTCGATGTAATGATTAATTATTTGGATGATTTTAACAAACGTGTGCACTCACGTATTAAATCGACTGCATATTACTTAAATTATTCACAAACTACAGATTTGAACATCAACAAACCTGTTTCGCAATGTGTTAACAAACTGACAATGAAGCTTTAAGCTAGCCTGTCAATTTTTGCAGAACCAACAAAGCTAAAGTGTTGAGTCATGTACAAAACCCGTACTTTGATGCCATATGTACAAGTGATCGGGCATTCTACCCAACACCCTCCTATGTCTCTGCGGCACGAGATCTCTGTCGCGTTCCTTCTCCTTCCGAACTTGTTTTGTTGCTTGTTGATTGTGATGACGGGGACATATCTGAAAGACGGACCACAATTAATAGAGTAGTTAATAGAACGATGCTGAGTGTTGGAAAAAGAGAACTAGAGAACAATTAATAGAATAGTTAATAGAACAATGCTGATAATAGAGTAGTTAATAGAACGATGGCGAGTGTTGGAAAAAGAGAACTAGAAAACAATTAATAGAATAGTTAATGGAACGATGCCGAGTGTTGGAAAAAGAGAACTAGAGAACAATTAATATAATAGTTAATAGAACGATGCCGAGTGTTATAAAAAGAGGACTAGAGAACAATTAATAGAATAGTTAATAGAACGATGCCGAGTGTTGAAAAAAGAGGACTAGAGAACAATTAATAGAATAGTTAATAGAACGATGCCGAGTGTTGGAAAAAGAGGACTAGAGAACAATTAATAGAACAGTTAATAGAACGATGCCGAGTGTTGGAAAAAGAGGACTAGAGAACAATTAATAGAATAATTAATAGAACGATGCCGAGTGTTGGAAAAAGAGGACTAGGGAACAATTAATAGAATGATGCCGAGTGTTGGAAAAAGAGGACTAGAGAACAATTAATAGAATAGTTAATAGAACGATGCCGAGTGTTGGAAAAAGAGGACTAGAGAACAATTAATAGAGTAGTTAATAGAACGATGGCGAGTGTTGGAAAAAGAGGACTAGAGAACAATTAATAGAATAGTTAATAGAACGATGGCGAGTGTTGGAAAAAGAGAACTAGAAAACAATTAATAGAATAGTTAATGGAATGATGCCGAGTGTTGGAAAAAGAGAACTAGAGAACAATTAATAGCGTAGTTAATAGAACGATGGCGAGTGTTGGAAAAAGAGAACTAAAGAACAATTAATAGAATAGTTAATAGAACGATGGCGAGTGTTGGAAAAAGAGGGCTAGAGAACAATTAATAGAATAGTTAATAGAACGATGCTGAGTGTTGGAAAAAGAGAACTAGAGAACAATTAATAGAGTAGTTGATAGAACGATGGCGAGTGTTGGAAAAAGAGAACTAGAAAACAATTAATAGAATAGTTAATGGAACGATGCCGAGTGTTGGAAAAAGAGAACTACAGAACAATTAATAGAATAGTTAATAGAACGATGGCGAGTGTTGGAAAAAGAGGACTAGAGAACAATTCATAGAATAGTTAATAGAACGATGCCGAGTGTTGAAAAAAGAGGACTAGAGAACAATTAATAGAGTAGTTAATAGAACGATGGCGAGTGTTCGAAAAAGAGGACTAGAGAACAATTAATAGAATAGTTAATAGAACGATGCTGAGTGTTGGAAAAAGAGAACTAGAGAACAATTAATAGAGTAGTTAATAGAACGATGGCGAGTGTTGGAAAAAGAGAACTAGAAAACAATTAATAGAATAGTTAATGGAACGATGCCGAGTGTTGGAAAAAGAGAACTAGAGAACAATTAATAGAATAGTTAATAGAACGATGGCGAGTGTTGGAAAAAGAGGACTAGAGAACAATTAATAGAATAGTTAATAGAACGATGCCGAGTGTTGGAAAAAGAGGACTAGAGAACAATTAATAGAATAGTTAATAGAACGATGCCGAGTGTTGGAAAAAGAGGACTAGAGAACAATTAATAGAATAGTTAATAGAACGATGGCGAGTGTTGGAAAAAGAGGACAAGAGAACAATTAATAGAATAGTTAATAGAATGATGCTGAGTGTTGGAAAAAGAGGACTAGAGAACAATTAATAGAATAGTTAATAGAACGATGCCGAGTGCTGGAAAAAGAGGACTAGACAACAATTAATAGAGTAGTTAATAGAACGATGGCGAGTGTTGGAAAAAGAGGATTAGAGAACAATTAATAGAGTTGTTAATAGAACGATGGCGAGTGTTAGAAAAAGAGAAATAGAGAACAATTAATAGAGTAGTTAATAGAACGATGCCGAGTGCTGGAAAAAGAGGACTAGACAACAATTAATAGAGTAGTTAATAGAACGATGGCGAGTGTTGGAAAAAGAGGATTAGAGAACAATTAATAGAGTTGTTAATAGAACGATGGCGAGTGTTAGAAAAAGAGAAATAGAGAACAATTAATAGAGTAGTTAATAGAACGATGGCGAGTGTTGGAAAAAGAGAACTAGAAAACAATTAATAGAATAGTTAATGGAACGATGCCGTGTGTTGGAAAAAGAGAACTAGAGAACAATTAATAGAATAGTTAATAGAACGATGGCGAGTGTTGGAAAAAGAGGACTAGAGAACAATTAATAGAATAGTTAATAGAACGATACCGAGTGTTGGAAAAAGAGGACTAGAGAACAATTAATAGAGTAGTTAATAAAACGATGGCGAGTGTTGGAAAAAGAGGACTAGAGAACAATTAATAGAGTAGTTAATAGAACGATGGCGAGTGTTGGAAAAAGAGAACTAGAGAACAATTAATAGCGTAGTTAATAGAACGATGGCGAGTGTTGGAAAAAGAGGACTAGAGAACAATTAATAGAGTAGTTAATAGAACGATGGCGAGTGTTGGAAAAAGAGGACTAGAGAACAATTAATAGAATAGTTAATAGAACGATGCTGAGTGTTGGAAAAAGAGAACTAGAGAACAATTAATAGAGTAGTTAATAGAACGATGGCGAGTGTTGGAAAAAGAGAACTAGAAAACAATTAATAGAATAGTTAATGGAACGATGCCGAGTGTTGGAAAAAGAGAACAATTAATTGAATAGTTAATAGAACGATGGCGAGTGTTGAAAAAAGAGAACTAGAGAACAATTAATAGAGTAGTTAATAGAATGATGGCGAGTGTTGGAAAAAGAGAACTAGAGAACAATTAATAGAATAGTTAATAGAACGATGGCGAGTGTTAAAAAAAGATGACTAGAGAACAATTAATAGAGTAGTTAATAGAACGATGGCGAGTGTTGGAAAAAGAGAACTAAAGAACAATTAATAGAATAGTTAATAGAACGATGGCGAGTGTTGGAAAGAGGACTAGAGAACAATTAATAGCGTAGTTAATAGAACGATGGCGAGTGTTGGAAAAAGAGAACTAGAGAACAATTAATAGAATAGTTAATAGAACGATGGCGAGTGTTGGAAAAAGAGGACTAGAGAACAATTAATAGAGTAGTTAATAGAACGATGGCGAGTATTGGAAAAAGAGAACAATTAATAGAATAGTTAATAGAACGATGGCGAGTGTTAAAAAAATATGACTAGAGAACAATTAATAGAATAGTTAATAGAACGATGCCGAGTGTTGGAAAAAGAGGACTAGAGAACAATTAATAGAATAGTTAATAGAACGATGCCGAGTGTTGGAAAAAGAGGACTAGAGAACAATTAATAGAGTAGTTAATAGAACGATGGAGAAAGAGGACAAGAGAACAATTAATAGAATAGTTAATAGAATGATGCTGAGTGTTGGAAAAAGAGAACTAGAGAACAATTATTAGAGTAGTTAATAGAACGATGGCGAGTGTTGGAAAAAGAGAACTAGAAAACTAGAGAACTAGAGAACATTTAATAGAATAGTTAATAGAACGATGGCGAGTGTTGGAAAAAGAGAGGAACTAGTTAATAGAAACAAGTGTTAATAGAG
Organism: Paraescarpia echinospica; assembly: GCA_020002185.1. NCBI lineage: Eukaryota > Metazoa > Annelida > Polychaeta > Sabellida > Siboglinidae > Paraescarpia > Paraescarpia echinospica. Next base: position 27,058,564 of record CM034541.1, read on the forward strand.
AACAATTAATAATAGTTAATAGAACGATGCCGAGTGCTGGAAAAAGAGGACTAGAGAACAATTAATAGAGTAGTTAATAGAACGATGGCGAGTGTTGGAAAAAGAGGATTAGAGAACAATTAATAGAGTTGTTAATAGAACGATGGCGAGTGTTAGAAAAAGAGAAATAGAGAACAATTAATAGAGTAGTTAATAGAACGATGGCGAGTGTTGGAAAAAGAGAACTAGAAAACAATTAATAGAATAGTTAATGGAACGATGCCGTGTGTTGGAAAAAGAGAACTAGAGAACAATTAATAGAATAGTTAATAGAACGATGGCGAGTGTTGGAAAAAGAGGACTAGAGAACAATTAATAGAATAGTTAATAGAACGATACCGAGTGTTGGAAAAAGAGGACTAGAGAACAATTAATAGAGTAGTTAATAGAACGATGGCGAGTGTTGGAAAAAGAGGACTAGAGAACAATTAATAGAGTAGTTAATAGAACGATGGCGAGTGTTGGAAAAAGAGGACTAGAGAATAATTAATAGAGTAGTTAATAGAACGATGGCGAGTATTGGAAAAAGAGAACAATTAATAGAATAGTTAATAGAACGATGGCGAGTGTTGAAAAAAGAGAACTAGAGAACAATTAATAGAGTAGTTAATAGAATGATGGCGAGTGTTGGAAAAAGAGAACTAGAGAACAATTAATAGAATAGTTAATAGAACGATGGCGAGTGTTAAAAAAAGATGACTAGAGAACAATTAATAGAGTAGTTAATAGAACGATGGCGAGTGTTGGAAAAAGAGAACTAAAGAACAATTAATAGAATAGTTAATAGAACGATGGCGAGTGTTGGAAAGAGGACTAGAGAACAATTAATAGCGTAGTTAATAGAACGATGGCGAGTGTTGGAAAAAGAGGACTAGAGAACAATTAGTAGCGTAGTTAATAGAACGATGGCGAGTGTTGGAAAAAGAGGACTAGAGAACAATTCCTCTTTCAACTGGTGCTACTGCATTGCATCTTGTTCATTTTTAAGGGAAATTTTCCATTCTTTCTGTGTACTAATAATACTAAGTTACTTAATTTCCTAAAGTAACTACGGGCAATATATTGGTGAAAACTCATCATATCTTCATAAAATGTGAGGATTATATTAGTTGGGTGAAGTACGTTGTTGAACAAAAATCGGCTAATTTGTATAATGGTTGCCATGACAACAGTCATTTATGTGCCTGTGGACATATGCCACCACGGGAAAAAAAAGAGTAAGTGATAGCAAATACCATCATACTACTGCAATAACTTGTTTGTTGGAATGTTACTTTGCACAATCAGATGGCTTTGGGTTCTAACTTCACGTTTTATAACCATAGTGAATTGTGCCGTTCAGGTGAAGATTTTCTTTTAATTCCCTAATTGGTTGACCCTTGTTTACAAACCCTTAAAATAAAGCTGACATCCAAAATAGCTCATTGCACCTGGAACATTCCACAGTATAACTGGTGACAATTTCAATTCTCTATCTCGTGCAGTTTTTCCAAAAAAAATCATTGTCACAAATATCGTTTTGAGGAAATGGCCAAAACAAAATAAGGACGTCATACATTAAGCAGTACGGACAGAAGTACATCATCTGATTATATGTATTTCTAATCAGAATCCTAAAAACTGCAATGTCGGGATTTCATAACGTGTTCCGTTCTCCAATACAATTATATTGGAAAATTATGAAATCCCAAAATGACAAAAAAATGCTTTTACATGTTTTGTATTTGTTATCTGTCAAATAAAGACGTTCCAGTTCTAGTTAGGGATCTGTATAATCAAAATGCCACACTTCTCTACTTTCCATCTCAAAGTATTATAAATTAACATCGTTTTAATCTATTGCTATAGTAATATCCATTCAAAACACTTACTATTTGGACTAGATTCATTCAATATTTTGGGGATTACATAAGTTTGATGTTTGAAAGAAAATAAACAGTTTTATTATAGATAAATATTGCCTTACAGCAATTACCAATGGACTAATAAACCAGTTTTATTAGAGATAAATATTGCCTTACAGCAATTACCAATTGACTAATAAAGATAAATATTGCCTTACAGCAATTACCAATGGACTAATAAAGATAAATATTGCCTTACAACAATTACCAATGGACTAATAAAGCATGTAGAGAAAATCGTACATTCATTTTTATAAACAAACTTTCTCGTCATGTGCAATACTCAATCAACCCATTTAAAATCCTCTTCTAGATCAATTTTGGCAAATCCCAGCAATATTCTGAAGTCACAAGAAGATCTGATCATTTAGAAGCAAGGTGAATCCTTTGATCAGAATCATCATTTAAGGTACACTTGTATTACAGTCAAACCTCACTTAATGGTCACCTTGGTAGTACAGCCATCTTGCAAGTGAGGTCACCCTAGCATTGTCCCTAATTACTCTTGTATACAGCAATGTATATGAAACTAGTCCCACTATTATGGTCACCTTGCTAATCAGGTCACTTTCATCCAGTGCCAAGAGTGGCCTTAATAGAGAGGTCCCATAGTATTGCAAAGCCACAGCACATTAATTAGTTCTGAGGAATAACTCGGACATGCACTTACTTCCCATCAGGTCTTCTGGGACATCCATTAAAGAGGTCCTCTGTAGCCGTAGGAAAGACCTGAGACACGAGATTTAAAAGGGACCTGAGAATTAACACAATCTTAAAATAACATTGGTTCTAAACATCTTATTGTGCAATTACACGAGGGTACTGTTTCTTAAGACAATTACACGAGGGTACTGTTTCTTAAGACAATTACACGAGGGTACTGTTTCTTAAGACAATTACACGAGGGTACTGTTTCTTAAAACAATTACACGAGGGTACTGTTTCTTAAGACAATTACACGAGGGTACTGTTTCTTAAGACAATTACACGAGGGTACTGTTTCTTAAGACAATTACACGAGGGTACTGTTTCTTAAGACAATTACACATGGGTACTGTTTCTTAAGACAATTACACGAGGGTACTGTTTCTTAAGACAATTACACGAGGGTACTGTTTCTTAAGACAATTACACGAGGGTACTGTTTCTTAAGACAATTACACGAGGGTACTGTTTCTTAAGACAATTACACGAGGGTACTGTTTCTTAAAACAATTACACGAGGGTACTGTTTCTTAAGACAATTACACGAGGGTACTGTTTCTTAAGACAATTACACGAGGGTACTGTTTCTTAAGACAATTACACGAGGGTACTGTTTCTTAAGACATTTACACGGGGGTGCTGTTTTTAAGACAATTACACGAGGGTATTGTTTCTTAAGACAATTACATGAGGATAGTTTCTTAAGACAATTACACGAGGGTACTGTTTCTTAAGACAATTACACGAGGGTACTGTTTCTTAAGACAATTACACGAGGCTACTGTTTCTTAAGACAATTACACAAGGGTACTGTTTCTTAAGACAATTACACGAGGGTACTGTTTCTTAAGACAATTACACGAGGGTACTGTTTCTTAAGACAATTACACGAGGCTACTGTTTCTTAAGACAATTACACAAGGCTACTGTTTCTTAAGACAATTACACGAGGGTACTGTTTCTTAAGACAATTACACGAGGGTACTGTTTCTTAAGACAATTACACGAGGGTACTGTTTCTTAAGACAATTACACGAGGGTACTGTTTCTTAAAACAATTACACGAGGGTACTGTTTCTTAAGACAATTACACGAGGGTACTGTTTCTTAAGACAATTACACGAGGGTACTGTTTCTTAAAACAAATACACGAGGGTACTGTTTCTTAAGACAATTACAACTGTTTCTTAAGACAATTACACGAGGGTACTGTTTCTTAAGACAATTACACGAGGGTACTGTTTCTTAAAACAATTACACGAGGGTACTGTTTCTTAAGACAATTACATGAGGGTACTGTTTCTTAAGACAATTACACATGGGTACTGTTTCTTAAGACAATTACACGAGGGTACTGTTTCTTAAGACAATTACACGAGGGTACTGTTTCTTAAGACAATTACATGAGGGTACTGTTTCTTAAGACATTTACACGGGGGTGCTGTTTTTAAGACAATTGCATGAGGGTATTGTTTCTTAAGACAATTACATGAGGATAGTTTCTTAAGACAATTACACGAGGGTACTGTTTCTTAAGACAATTACATGAGGGTACTGTTTCTTAAGACAATTACACGAGGCTACTGTTTCTTAAGACAATTACACAAGGCTACTGTTTCTTAAGACAGTGAGCTCAGAAGAAAAACCCTTAATGGGAAATTGGTTATTAAATTTAAGATTTTTTAAATGCAAAAAGCTGCCGCCATATCACAGAGGACAGTATTATCGTGACATAGCAGCGAAAATGTCACAGCGGCTAATCCTGCTGTTGACAATTTTCATTATACAAGATCACTGTTATGTATGAAATCAATTCTAAAGAGGAAAATCAGGCTGTTAGCTCATAACAATGTGACAGAAACAGTCCCAGCATGCAACACTAGCTTGACAATGCATGAGTAGTTAGGTCATCTTAAAGGGACGCAGTCCGTTCGTCTACCAGCAGTTAGCGGGCATAGTAATTTGTAACAGTACGTCTGTTGTGTTGTACGTGGGAAAGTTGAACATCAAAGGGCGTAGCAGTTAACTCTACCTGATTCAGCCGTATTGCCAATGAAGTTTGTTTTGAAACTGGGCGTTTTGTTTACTATTTGAACATGTACTCGTGGTCATACGTTCAAATTATGACCGTTATTATGGGCCTACTAAACACAATTTGGTGGATTGTATACCTTCAACACGGTTAGTATATGGTCTTAAGAACATTACACTAATTAAGACTACCTCCTTTTATAAGTAGAATGCTATTAAATGATTATACTAGTAAATTTGTACTTGCATATACCTGTAAGCTCGTGTGACAAAGAAACCGATTGCAGACACACACACAATCACCAACACCCTCAATGCATCAGCCTGAAAGAAACAACAGTTAGTCTGGTAGTTAATGGACAAGCAATTGTAACAATGCCTTCTGAGTGCATCTATCCAAGGCAGTAGACAGCCAAACTAAATAAAGACTTGAGACTGGTAGTTAATGGACTAGCAATTGTAACAATGCCTTCTCAGTGCATCTATCCAAGGCAGTTAGACAGCCAAACTAAATAAAGACTTGAGACTGGTAGTTAATGGACAAGCAATTGTAACAATGCCTTCTGAGTGCATCTATCCAAGGCAGTAGACAGCCAAACTAAATAAAGACTTGAGACTGGTAGTTAATGGACAAGCAATTGTAACAATGCCTTCTGAGTGCATCTATCCAAGGCAGTAGACAGCCAAACTAAATAAAGACTTGAGAATGGTAGTTAATGGACAAGCAATTGTAACAATGCCTTCTGAGTGCATCTATCCAAGGCAGTAGACAGCCAAACTAAATAAAGACTTGAGACTGGTAGTTAATGGACTAGCAATTGTAACAATGCCTTCTGAGTGCATCTATCCAAGGCAGTAGACAGCCAAACTAAATAAAGACTTGAGACTGGTAGTTAATGGACTAGCAATTGTAACAATGCCTTCTGAGTGCATCTATCCAAGGCAGTAGACAGCCAAACTAAATAAAGACTTGAGACTGGTAGTTAATGGACAAGCAATTGTAACAATGCCTTCTGAGTGCATCTATCCAAGGCAGTAGACAGCCAAACTAAATAAAGACTTGAGACTGGTAGTTAATGGACAAGCAATTGTAACAATGCCTTCTGAGTGCATCTATCCAAGGCAGTAGACAGCCAAACTAAATAAAGACTTGAGACTGGTAGTTAATGGACTAGCAATTGTAACAATGCCTTCTGAGTGCATCTATCCAAGGCAGTAGACAGCCAAACTAAATAAAGACTTGAGATTGGTAGTTAATGGACAAGCAATTGTAACAATGCCTTCTGAGTGCATCTATCCAAGGCAGTAGACAGCCAAACTAAATAAAGACTTGAGACTGGTAGTTAATGGACTAGCAATTGTAACAATGCCTTCTCAGTGCATCTATCCAAGGCAGTTAGACAGACAAACTAAATAAAGACTTGAGACTGGTAGTTAATGGACTAGCAATTGTAACAATGCCTTCTGAGTGCATCTATCCAAGGCAGTTAGACAGACAAACTAAATAAAGACTTGAGACTGGTAGTTAATGGACTAGCAATTGTAACAATGCCTTCTCAGTGCATCTATCCAAGGCAGTTAGACAGCCAAACTAAATAAAGACTTGAGACTGGTAGTTAATGGACAAGCAATTGTAACAATGCCTTCTCAGTGCATCTATCCAAGGCAGTAGACAGCCAAACTAAATAAAGACTTGAGACTGGTAGTTAATGGACTAGCAATTGCAACAATGCCTTCTCAGTGCATCTATCCAAGGCAGTTAGACAGACAAACTAAATAAAGACTTGAGATTGGTAGTTAATGGACAAGCAATTGTAACAATGCCTTCTCAGTGCATCTATCCAAGGCAGTTAGACAGACAAACTAAATAAAGACTTGAGACTGGTAGTTAATGGACTAGCAATTGTAACAATGCCTTCTCAGTGCATCTATCCAAGGCAGTTGGACAGACAAACTAAATAAAGACTTGAGACTGGTAGTTAATGGACTAGCAATTGTAACAATGCCTTCTCAGTGCATCTATCCAAGGCAGTAGACAGCCAAACTAAATAAAGACTTGAGACTGGTAGTTAATGGACTAGCAATTGTAACAATGCCTTCTCAGTGCATCTATCCAAGGCAGTTAGACAGACAAACTAAATAAAGACTTGAAACTGGTAGTTAATGGACTAGCAATTGTAACAATGCCTTCTCAGTGCATCTATCCAAGGCAGTTAGACAGCCAAACTAAATAAAGACTTGAGACTGGTAGTTAATGGACAAGCAATTGTAACAATGCCTTCTCAGTGCATCTATCCAAGGAGCCCAGTTAGACAGACAAACTAAATGAAGACTTGAGACTGGTAGTTAATGGACTAGCAATTGAAACAATGCCTTCTCAGTGCATCTATCCAAGGCAGTAGACAGCCAAACTAAATAAAGACTTGAGACTGGTAGTTAATGGACTAGCAATTGTAACAATGCCTTCTCAGTGCATCTATCCAAGGCAGTAGACAGCCAAACTAAATAAAGACTTGAGACTGGTAGTTAATGGACTAGCAATTGTAACAATGCCTTCTCAGTGCATCTATCCAAGGCAGTTAGACAGCCAAACTAAATAAAGACTTGAGACTGGTAGTTAATGGACAAGCAATTGTAACAATGCCTTCTGAGTGCATCTATCCAAGGCAGTAGACAGCCAAACTAAATAAAGACTTGAGACTGGTAGTTAATGGACTAGCAATTGTAACAATGCCTTCTGAGTGCATCTATCCAAGGCAGTAGACAGCCAAACTAAATAAAGACTTGAGACTGGTAGTTAATGGACTAGCAATTGTAACAATGCCTTCTGAGTGCATCTATCCAAGGCAGTAGACAGCCAAACTAAATAAAGACTTGAGACTGGTAGTTAATGGACTAGCAATTGTAACAATGCCTTCTGAGTGCATCTATCCAAGGCAGTAGACAGCCAAACTAAATAAAGACTTGAGACTGGTAGTTAATGGACTAGCAATTGTAACAATGCCTTCTCAGTGCATCTATCCAAGGCAGTTAGACAGCCAAACTAAATAAAGACTTGAAACTGGTAGTTAATGGACTAGCAATTGTAACAATGCCTTCTCAGTGCATCTATCCAAGGCAGTTAGACAGCCAAACTAAATAAAGACTTGAGACTGGTAGTTAATGGACAAGCAATTGTAACAATGCCTTCTCAGTGCATCTATCCAAGGCAGTAGACAGCCAAACTAAATAAAGACTTGAGACTGGTAGTTAATGGACTAGCAATTGTAACAATGCCTTCTCAGTGCATCTATCCAAGGCAGTTAGACAGACAAACTAAATAAAGACTTGAGATTGGTAGTTAATGGACAAGCAATTGTAACAATGCCTTCTCAGTGCATCTATCCAAGGCAGTTAGACAGACAAACTAAATAAAGACTTGAGGCTGGTAGTTAATGGACTAGCAATTGTAACAATGCCTTCTCAGTGCATCTATCCAAGGCAGTTAGACAGCCAAACTAAATAAAGACTTGAGACTGGTAGTTAATGGACTAGCAATTGTAACAATGCCTTCTCAGTGCATCTATCCAAGGCAGTTAGACAGCCAAACTAAATAAAGACTTGAGACTGGTAGTTAATGGACTAACAATTGTAACAATGCCTTCTCAGTGCATCTATCCAAGGCAGTTAGACAGACAAACTAAATAAAGACTTGAGACTGGTAGTTAATGGACTAGCAATTGTAACAATGCCTTCTCAGTGCATCTATCCAAGGCAGTTAGACAGACAAACTAAATAAAGACTTGAGACTGGTAGTTAATGGACTAGCAATTGTAACAATGCCTTCTCAGTGCATCTATCCAAGGCAGTTAGACAGCCAAACTAAATAAAGACTTGAGACTGGTAGTTAATGGACTAGCAATTGTAACAATGCCTTCTCAGTGCATCTATCCAAGGCAGTTAGACAGCCAAACTAAATAAAGACTTGAGACTGGTAGTTAATGGACTAGCAATTGTAACAATGCCTTCTCAGTGCATCTATCCAAGGCAGTTAGACAGACAAACTAAATAAAGACTTGAGACTGGTAGTTAATGGACTAGCAATTGTAACAATGCCTTCTCAGTGCATCTATCCAAGGCAGTTAGACAGCCAAACTAAATAAAGACTTGAGACTGGTAGTTAATGGACTAGCAATTGTAACAATGCCTTCTCAGTGCATCTATCCAAGGCAGTTAGACAGCCAAACTAAATAAAGACTTGAGACTGGTAGTTAATGGACAAGCAATTGTAACAATGCCTTCTGAGTGCATCTATCCAAGGCAGTAGACAGCCAAACTAAATAAAGACTTGAGACTGGTAGTTAATGGACTAGCAATTGTAACAATGCCTTCTCAGTGCATCTATCCAAGGCAGTTAGACAGACAAACTAAATAAAGACTTGAGACTGGTAGTTAATGGACTAGCAATTGTAACAATGCCTTCTGAGTGCATCTATCCAAGGCAGTTAGACAGACAAACTAAATAAAGACTTGAGACTGGTAGTTAATGGACTAGCAATTGTAACAATGCCTTCTCAGTGCATCTATCCAAGGCAGTTAGACAGCCAAACTAAATAAAGGTATGTTTTTATATAGCATGTTACCAGTACTGCTCAAAATATTTTACACTTCATCCCCCGACAGTACTGCTCCTTTCATGCTGCAACTACTGCACAAAGCCTACTGAGACACAACTATCCACCACTGTCTATAGCCAGGTACTCATTCATACAGCTGAGTGAACTGGAGCAACGTGGAGTGAACGAACTTGCCCAATGCTCGAGACAGCAGCTAAAGGATTTGAACTTAATCTCTCGTTTGAGAGTCCAGTGCTCCAACTGTTCCATCTCTGGACCCCGAGGTAATATTGTACAGGTATGTGTGCTCTAACTGCTCCATCTCTGGACCCCAAGGTAATGTTGTATGTGTGCTCTAACTGCTCCATCTCTAGACCCCAAGGTAATGTTGTATGTGTGTTCTAACTGCTCCATCTCTGGACCCCAAGGTAATGTTGTATGTGTGTTCTAACTGCTCCATCTCTGGACCCCAAGGTAATGTTGTATGTGTGCTCTAACTGCTCCATCTCTGGACCCCAAGGTAATGTTGTATGTGTGTTCTAACTGCTCCATCTCTGGACCCCAAGGTAATGTTGTATGTGTGCTCTAACTGCCATCTCTGGACCCCAAGGTAATGTTGTATGTGTGTCTAACTGCTCCATCTCTGACCCCAAGGTAATGTTGTATGTGTGCTCTAACTGCTCCATCTCTGGACCCCAAGGTAATGTTGTATGTGTGTTCTAACTGCTCCATCTCTGGACCCCAAGGTAATGTTGTATGTGTGTTCTAACTGCTCCATCTCTGGACCCCAAGGTAATGTTGTATGTGTGTTCTAACTGCTCCATCTCTGGACCCCAAGGTAATGTTGTATGTGTGCTCTAACTGCTCCATCTCTGGACCCCAAGGTAATGTTGTATGTGTGCTCTAACTGCTCCATCTCTGGACCCCAAGGTAATGTTGTATGTGTGCTCTAACTGCTCCATCTCTGGACCCCAAGGTAATGTTGTATGTGTGTTCTAACTGCTCCATCTCTGGACCCCAAGGTAATGTTGTATGTGTGTTCTAACTGCTCCATCTCTGGACCCCAAGGTAATGTTGTATGTGTGTTCTAACTGCTCCATCTCTGGACCCCAAGGTAATGTTGTATGTGTGTTCTAACTGCTCCATCTCTGGACCCCAAGGTAATGTTGTATGTGTGCTCTAACTGCTCCATCTCTGGACCCCAAGGTAATGTTGTATGTGTGCTCTAACTGCTCCATCTCTGGACCCCAAGGTAATGTTGTATGTGTGTTCTAACTGCTCCATCTCTGGACCCCAAGGTAATGTTGTATGTGTGCTCTAACTGCTCCATCTCTGGACCCCAAGGTAATGTTGTATGTGTGCTCTAACTGCTCCATCTCTGGACCCCAAGGTAATGTTGTATGTGTGCTCTAACTGCTCCATCTCTGGACCCCAAGGTAATGTTGTATGTGTGCTCTAACTGCTCCATCTCTAGACCCCAAGGTAATGTTGTATGTGTGCTCTAACTGCTCCATCTCTGGACCCCAAGGTAATGTTGTATGTGTGCTCTAACTGCTCCATCTCTAGACCCCAAGGTAATGTTGTATGTGTGCTCTAACTGCTCCATCTCTAGACCCCAAGGTAATGTTGTATGTGTGCTCTAACTGCTCCATCTCTGGACCCCAAGGTAATGTTGTATGTGTGCTCTAACTGCTCCATCTCTGGACCCCAAGGTAATGTTGTATGTGTGCTCTAACTTCTCCATCTCTGGACCCCAAGGTAATGTTGTATGTGTGCTCTAACTGCTCCATCTCTGGACCCCAAGGTAATGTTGTATGTGTGTTCTAACTGCTCCATCTCTGGACCCCAAGGTAATGTTGTATGTGTGTTCTAACTGCTCCATCTCTGGACCCCAAGGTAATGTTGTATGTGTGTTCTAACTGCTCCATCTCTGGACCCCAAGGTAATGTTGTATGTGTGCTCTAACTGCTCCATCTCTGGACCCCAAGGTAATGTTGTATGTGTGTTCTAACTGCTCCATCTCTGGACCCCAAGGTAATGTTGTATGTGTGCTCTAACTGCTCCATCTCTGGACCCCAAGGTAATGTTGTATGTGTGTTCTAACTGCTCCATCTCTGGACCCCAAGGTAATGTTGTATGTGTGTTCTAACTGCTCCATCTCTGGACCCCAAGGTAATGTTGTATGTGTGTTCTAACTGCTCCATCTCTGGACCCCAAGGTAATGTTGTATGTGTGTTCTAACTGCTCCATCTCTGGACCCCAAGGTAATGTTGTATGTGTGTTCTAACTGCTCCATCTCTGGACCCCAAGGTAATGTTGTATGTGTGCTCTAACTGCTCCATCTCTGGACCCCAAGGTAATGTTGTATGTGTGTTCTAACTGCTCCATCTCTGGACCCCAAGGTAATGTTGTATGTGTGTTCTAACTGCTCCATCTCTGGACCCCAAGGTAATGTTGTATGTGTGCTCTAACTGCTCCATCTCTGGACCCCAAGGTAATGTTGTATGTGTGCTCTAACTGCTCCATCTCTGGACCCCAAGGTAATGTTGTATGTGTGTTCTAACTGCTCCATCTCTGGACCCCAAGGTAATGTTGTATGTGTGCTCTAACTTCTCCATCTCTGGACCCCAAGGTAATGTTGTATGTTTGCTCTAACTGCTCCATCTCTGGACCCCAAGGTAATGTTGTATGTGTGCCCTAACTGCTCCATCTCTAGACCCCAAGGTAATGTTGTATGTGTGCTCTAACTGCTCCATCTCTGGACCCCAAGGTAATGTTGTATGTGTGTATGTCCTTAATTTGGTACATGTTGACTTGTACGTGTCCGCCAAGGTAATGTTGTATGTGTGTATGTATTTAATTTGGTACACGTTGACATGTACGTGTCCGCCAAGGTAATGTTGTATGTGTGTATGTATTTAATTTGGTACACGTTGACATGTACGTGTACCCCAAGGTAATGTTGTATGTGTGTATGTATTTAATTTGGTACATGTTGATATGTGCGTGTCCACCAAGGTAATGTTGTATGTGTGTATGTATTTAATCTGGCACATGTTGACATGTACGTGTACCCCAATGTAATGTTGTATGTGTGTATGTATTTAATTTTGTACATGTTGATATGTGCGTGACCGCCAAGGTAATGTTGTATGTGTGTATGTATTTAATCTGGCACATGTTGACATGTACGTGTATCCCAATGTAATGTTGTATGTGTGTATGTATTTAATTTGGCACATGTTGACAGGTACGTGTACCCCAATGTAATGTTGTATCTGTGTATGTATTTAATTTGGTACATGTTGACATGTATATACGTACTGCAATGACTGGTTTGTCGCTGGTGATGAGGTCAAACACGACCATGCCCGTGCCAAACAGTAGCCCAATCAGACCGCCGTACAGTGGCAGCTTCCGCTCAGCTAGAAGCAAAGAACATCACTTTCAAAAACAATAAATTATGACGGAAATCAATTATTTAATGATATTGATGAGGGAAATGTGCATATCCATCTCCACGTGCAGGCTAACCTGTGTGCCTGGAACAGTGACATCTTTTCAATGGCGTAGGGTACACACTCCTTACAGACATAACATAGACAAATCCCTCACATTTTAGATGTGGAATTCTACATAATTAGACAAACCATCATTACTTCTCCTGTACAAAGTGCCAAAATAGGTACGTGGCCAAGTAGTTTTTAAATGCAAAAAAATTAATGTCAAAATTACTGTTTGGAGTTCTGTCCATATCGTATAAGGAAAAAGAGCTAATAATACCGCTGTACAAAACAACAGCTAGGCCTCATTTAGAATATTGTATTCAAGCGTGGAGGCCATATCGCAGGAAGGACATAGATATGCTAGAAAGAGTGCAGAGGAGAGCAACTAAAATGATACCAAAACTGAGGGATCTCAGTTACGAAATACGCCTAAAAAAAATTGGTTTAACAACACTAGAGACCAGGAGATTGAGAGGAGATCAGATAGAAGTGTTTAAAATATTGATAGAAATATTTGTTTCTCAGTTAAGAATGATAGAAGGACCAGAGGACATGAAGTTACATTAGTAAAGGAGCAGTGTATATTAGACATAAGAAAGTTCTCATTTTCACAAAGGACTGTAAATGAATGGAACAGATTATCTCCTGACTGTGTTGGTGCTAGTAGCATGAATATGTTTAAAAATAAAATTGACACATACCTTAAAAGGGCGGGATACACGTAGATAAAAAGTATTGGACTCTCAATAAGCCAAAAGGCTTCCTTGTCCACCTGCCATCTAGAGTTAATTTTCTGGATGGCAATCTTGTTAAATCTTGTTAAATCTTGTATTGTCTGTGAGGAGTTATGTCTAATTGTCCATATGTTTAAATTGGTGCCCAAGTGATTCGTACACAGCAGATGGCACTTTTGTGCCCACAAATCATCAAAATTATAAATGTAAGTATTACTGATACAGTTATGTCTTAAGTTTGTGTAATTTGTAAACGTCTAGGTCACAACATTTAAATCATCACAAAGTTGCTCAACATTTCTATTTCAAAATCTGCTGAATGTCACTGCATCAACTACTTTTTTATTAATTAAGGTTAACAAAAGTATTTACTATCAACACAAACTTAAACAGAAAAACTTCAGTGTACACATCATCAAGTCCATTACACATCATCAAGTCCATTACACATCATCAAGTCCATTACACATCATCAAGTCCATTACACATCATCAAGTCCATTACACTTTTACAAATCACATTCGCATACAAAATATCCACTTCCCCAGCGTACATGCCATTACAACTAACAAAGAAGGAGGGCACTGAGTATTTTTACAATAAACAGTCACTATCTAAATGAAATGGTGTATATGTAATTGAGATTACCCTTTTACAAGTGTAACTGAAATATAACTGGTTTTGTGTTTACAACTGAAACCAGCAGTGTTTGTGGGAAGAGTTAAAAAAGAGGAGCAACAACCACAAACAACTGACTGATCCCAACAATCACAAACAACTGACTGATCCCAACAATCACAAACAACTGACTGATCCCAACAATCACAAACAACTGACTGATCCCAACAATCACAAACAACTGACTGATCCCAACAATCACAAACAACTGACTGATCCCAACAATCACAAACAACTGACTGATCCCAACAATCACAAACAACTGACTGATCCCAACAATCACAAACAACTGACTGATCCCAACAATCACAAACAACTGACTGATCCCAACAATCACAAACAACTGACTGATCCCAACAATCACAAACAACTGACTGATCCCAACAATCACAAACAACTGACTGATCCCAACAATCACAAACAACTGACTGATCCCAACAATCACAAACAACTGACTGATCCCAACAATCACAAACAACTGACTGATCCCAACAATCATAAACAACTGACTGATCCCAACAATCACAAACAACTGACTGATCCCAACAATCACAAACAACTGACTGATCCCAACAATCATAAACAACTGACTGATCCCACCAAGTGTACCGAGACAGCTTCCTGACGGTGGAGGCTAAATTAGCGGCTTGGCAGACCACCTTAATATGCATGAAATAACGACGCATAAATTTACATGCGCTCCATCGGCAATGAAGCGTTCATATTTTCGCAGGGAGAGGTGAAGACGGGCATTTCCCTACAAAACTCAAATGTTACAAAGTTACAACTCACGGGAGTAGCTCAACGCGCAAAATTGCTACTTTCTTGAAGTCATAATAACGTGACTGTACATATACTAAAGCCCTGCGCAGAAGGGTTTTGAGCTAGTTACTCAAAGGTGGGACATTCTATGAGCTAGTTAATTGGGGATTACCGGATTGCCCTTTTGTTTGTGTTTAAACAGAGTTATGATAACATGTAATGGCCTGCCTTGCCAGCTTCAGTCAGGTGTGATTAGTGGCTTCTTCCAGGAGGAAGTATCAGTTCAGGCCATCAATCTGTTTGTGTAATTAAGTCACCAGGATGTCCATAAAGAGCAGTTACCCCACCAATTAGACAGGAAATGCCTTTGATGTGTGGAGTCTGGAGACCCTGCCACTTGGCACTAGCTGACAGTGCTAACTGCTAAGAACAAGAACTGTCAGTCTTCCTCTGTAGAAGTAAGATGACTCAAGTCAAACTGCCTTCTACACTAGTATTATCCGGTGCCAGTTGCCTGGTCCAGAGGGGATTTTGAGCCTGTTATATGGACATGTGAAAACCCTCTCAACAATCAGTAGTCTACGATCAGAAAATATAAATTGCAAACTTCTAATATCAGCAGATTGCAAATTACAACACTGCCTTTGTGCACCAGACTCAACCTTTGAACGACTCATGTTCATGCAGTACAATGGCAAATAGATTATAAGATCATAGGATGCCACTGAAATTAATACCAGTGGTGTGAATTTCATTGTTCTTCATAAAAAAATTATCAACTGCCATTGCATATTCACTTGTGCTGAGTTATATCAATTAGATTAATTAATAATTTAAAAATACGTTAAAATTTGTACTCGTACCTTTACTTTGCCCCAGGTCTGCTTGTAAACAACAACGATTAATAAAGATGATATATTTTTAATGATTCCATGTCATCTGTTGTGGGCTGCGGGGCAGGTGCGGGCTAACTTTTGACTAATTACTGCGGGGCGGGGCGGGTTGCGGGCCAAGTTACTGCGGGGTGGGACGGGCTGCGGGCAAGGATGTGGCAAAATATGCGGGGCGGGCTGCGGGCTGAGTTGTAATATGCGGGGTGGGCTGCGGGTCAAATTACATAGTTGTGGGCTCAGATTTCCAGCCCGCGCAGGGCTTTAACATATACACGTAACTCTGTTTACCAGGTATTTGTGTTTGTTAGGAAAATGCCCACATATGCATCTCCTTGCGAAATAATAAACGCTTCGTCGCTGATGAAGTTCTTGCAAATTTAGCCTGCTTCATTAATATGAAGTCTGGCACCACCCTTCCTGACCTGTTTTCTGTTTCTCCAGAGCTTTCTCCGTCTTTGCCACAGCATCCAGCAGACCTTTCTCCTCTGGGTCTATCTCCAGCCCGCTCTATAACAAAGGACATGCTGGATATGAAACTGGGGCTATTTTCAACATCAGGAATTCCTAATCTAACTAAAATCAAAAGCGGGCGAAAAATGATCAACTCTAAACACATCCAAAACAGGAAATTCTATGGTTGCTAGCACCGTCACGACTCGTCCAAGCCCGACAATCTTGTTATAATTTGAAAGGATGCACATTCTGTTATTCTAGCGTCATCTAGATTTCCCGGTAACCATTAACAGAACACCTACAAATGGACCTATAATTGTGCCATTTTCAGTGTTCTGTACGGTTCCGAACGATGTCGGTGGCTGGTACTCAGTACACTAATCTTCCGATTGCGATGCGGTTTTCCTTATGTGCACAGGCTTAGACATGCGCACTTCAACATTTCTTGATTTCATGTTACAAGCTCCACCCACTTTTAAACAGCGGCAAAACTGACATGCTTTGATGGTAGTAAAACCGATATATATCTCTACGTCGGAGTGACGTTACAATAACGTATGCCAACCAATGGCGACCAAGGGTCAAAATCTGTTGCGTTGGTTGGTTGATATACATGATTGTGACGTCACGGCTACTTCGAGTATGTCAGCTTAGCCGCCGCTTAAAAGTTGGTGGAGCTTATAGCATGAAATCAGATAGTGGTGCCTCGATCGATAGATTGGTGAACTATGTTGATGAACCAACATTATTCGCAGTGTCTAAGACACCGGAAACGGCATAGTTGTAGGTCCGTTTATAGTTTATTTAGAAGGAAGCCATTCATAAGATTGAATAGCAGAAAGTGTAACCTTTCAAACAATATTAAGATCGTTGGGATCAGACGAACTGTAATGGTACGGTGCTAGCAATCGTTCAACAAAGTGTTTTTTGGACATGCTTTGAGTTGTTCCTTTTTCGCTTGCTGATCTATTTTTGCTACAATGGAGCTATCATATGTACATGGGTATGTGCTTTTTTTCACGTAGATGCTTTGCATCTCTGATGCCAAACTTTCAGGGATCCGTCTAGACATCTCTGATGCCAAACTTTCAGGGATCCGTCTAGACATCTCTAATGCCAAACTTTCAGGGATCCGTCTAGACATCTCTGATGCCAAACTTTCAGGGATCCGTTTAGACATCTCTGATGCCAAACTTTCAGGGATCCTTCTAGGCATCCAGGAATGAAAAGTAGTGCTCTAATTTGTTTCGAAATTCTCTGGTGGTTAAGAGTTCTTGCAGGTTAAAGGTTTATAACAGATGTTAGATGATCATTTGCAACGTCATGTGTGTTTTCTACAATTGTTCAAACTTACGTAAACCATCCACATGTAATCAATGAACGCTAAACAATCACAGACAACATGTGTAACATTGCGAACAACATTTACAAGTTATATAATTATTTAACAACCATCTGGTATGAATACTTCGGAAAATATCAAAAATAACAAGAGCCACATCACAGTACAGACACCGTGGACAAGACAATGGAGATGAATAATTATTAGCCACGTTTTGCAAAAGGGAGATGATAATATAACAGACACTTCCAAGATTAAACGCTGAGATAAAATGGAAAAAGGACGACCCACAAAGAAGAATTGTGAAGGAGGCAGGCCCGACTTCAGGAACAAAGAGGACAGTAACAACAACAAAAATATCCCCCCCACATTATATCAAGAACTTATTAAACAGATGTGGTAAACATACTTCATATGAGACAAGAGCATTGTTGTAAAGCTCAGCTGCAAAGTCAACTTCACCTTTCCGGAAATACCCCTGAAAAGACAACAAATACAAAGTAGTTCAATAAACACAAATAAAAATAATTTCTAAATATATTATACATTACTTTTATTTTGGACAATGTGACACTGAATTTATTAGTGTTTTAGAACATCATTCAGGGTTGGTTAAAATAATACTATCCAAACAGAGTGTGGTACTATCATTTATTTTAAATATAATGCCATCATAAGTTTTTGTGTATCTTGTTATTGCTTCAATGCTTCAACAAAGCTATTGTTTTCTTTAGCGCAAACAAATTTAAAACTGAAATACCAAAAAGTTCAATATAATTTTGGAGTTGCAAATACAAAAAACTTAGAAACAGTTTAAATATCCCGTTACATATACCTTGGTCCATTTTGGGCTCAGTTCAATGACTTTCTCTGCATCTTCCTTTGCGTGGTAGAACTGCTGAGCCTTAAGGAATGCAAGAGATCGGTTGCTGTATAATGTTGCATCTTCACTCTCAAGTTTTATTGCCTTTGTATAATGCAACAGAGCCTCAATGAACTTGTCCTGTTTCATACACTCGTTGCCGAGTTTCTTGGCTTCCGCTGCCTACAAATAATAAAGTATGGCATCGAATTCACATTTTGAATATATGTCATGTTGATACTAGATTAAAAAAAACTATGATTATGCTAAGGAAATTTTTTTTAATCTGGCTGCAGTCTCTTGGTTTTTTTTCATATTAAATATATGATTTTCAAAGATGGCCAACATGTCTTAGATGATGTTAAACTATATCTAGAGAACTAGAAGGCATGTAGTACATGTAGCACTGCTAGTACACACTATATGGCATACCAGGCATGTAGTACATGTAGCACTGCTAATACACACTATATGGCATACCAGGCATGTAGTACATGTAACACTGCTAGTACACACAGGATGGCATACTAGGCATGTAGTACATGTAGCACTGCTAATACACACTGTATGGCATACTAGGCATGAAGTACATGTAGCACTGCTAATACACACTGTATGGCATACCAGGCATGTAGTACATGTAGCACTGCTAATACACACTGTATGGCATACTAGGCATGTAGTACATATAGCACTGTTAATACACACTGTATGGCATACCAGGCATGTAGTACATGTAGCACTGCTAGTACACACTATATGGCATACCAGGCATGTAGTACATGTAGCACTGCTAATACACACTGTATGGCATACTAGGCATGTAGTACATGTAGCACTGCTAATACACACTGTATGGCATACTAGGCATGTAGTATATGTACCACTGCTAATACACACTGTATGGCATACTAGGCATGTAGTACATGTAGCACTGCTAATACACACTGTATGGCATACTAGGCATGTAGTACATGTAGCACTGCTAATACACACTGTATGGCATACTAGGCATGTAGTACATGTAACACTGCTAGTACACACTGTATGGCATACCAGGCATGTAGTATATGTAGCACTGCTAGTATACACTATATGGCATACCAGGCATGTAGTACATGTAGCACTACTAGTACACACTGTATGGCATACCAGGCATGTAGTACATATAACACTGCTAGTACACACTGTATGGCATACCAGGCATGTAGTACATGTAACACTGCTAGTACACACTGTATGGCATACCAGGCATGTAGTACATGTACCACTGCTAATACACTCTGTATGGCATACTAGGCATGTAATACATGTAACACTGCTAGTACACACTGTATGGCATACTAGGCATGTAATACATGCACCACTCCTAGTACACACTGTATGGCACACCAGCCATGTAGTACATGTAACACTGCTAGTACACACTGTATGGCATACCAGGCATATAGTATATGTAGCACTGCTAGTATACACTGTATGGCATACCAGGCATGTAGTACATGTAGCACTACTAGTACACACTGTATGGCATACCAGGCATGTAGTACATGTAGCACTCCTAGTACACACTGTATGGCATACCAGGCATGTAGTACATGTAGCACTGCTAGTACACACTGTATGGCATACCAGGCATGTAGTACATGTAGCACTGCTAGTACACACTGTATGGCATACCAGGCATGTAGTACATGTAGCACTGCTAGTACACACTGTATGGCATACCAGGCATGTAGTACATGTAGCACTCCTAGTACACACTGTATGGCATACCAGGCATGTAGTACATGTAGCACTCCTAGTACACACTGTATGGCATACCAGGCATGTAGTACATGTAGCACTGCTAGTATACACTGTATGGCATACCAGGCATGTAGTACATGTAGCACTCCTAGTACACACTGTATGGCATACCAGGCATGTAGTACATGTAGCACTCCTAGTACACACTGTATGGCATACCAGGCATGTAGTACATGTAGCACTGCTAGTAGTACACACTGGGTGGCATACCAGGCATGTAGTACATGTAGCACTGCTAGTAGTACACACTGGGTGGCATACCAGGCATGTAGTACATATAGCACTGCTAGTACACACTGGGTGACATACCAGGCATGTAGTACATGTAGCACTGCTAGTAGTACACACTGGGTGGCATACCAGGCATGTAGTACATGTAGCACTGCTAGTAGTACACACTGGGTGGCATACCAGGCATGTAGTACATGTAGCACTGCTAGTAGTACACACTGGGTGGCATGCCAGGCATGTAGTACATGTAGCACTGCTAGTAGTACACACTGGGTGGCATACCAGGCATGTAGTACATGTAGCACTGCTAGTAGTACACACTGGGTAGCATACCAGGCATGTAGTACATGTAGCACTGCTAGTAGTACACACTGGGTGGCATATCAGGCATGAAATAAAAAAACTAACAGCACTTCAAGCATTGGAGTATAATTTTTTAACAGAACCGAATTATTTAGTGACATTAATAATTGTTTTCTTACGTGGCCTTACTAGAATCTGGTGGTCTTTTGAGGCTTCATTCAGCTGCTCAGTCTTTTTCATAATACTATCGCCAAGCCAACCTTGCAGGCATTGAGAGTAGTCACTGCTAGGGTGCATGTTGTCCACTGTGGCCCTTTCACATCTCCAATTAATAAAATTTCCCCAATGTTGATACCAAGGTTTTCACATAAAATCAAGTTTTAAACTCAGAAATCGGATGTAAGGCCGAGATATCATCATTGTCATTGGGGATTGTGACCGTGTGTTAGTCATAGTGAGTATCCACTGTATCATCATTGCCATTGGGGATTGTGACTGTGTGTTAGTCATAGTGAGTATCCACTGTATCATCATTGCCATTGGGGATTGTGACCGTGTGTCAGTCATAGTGAGTATCCACTGTATCATCATTGCCATTGGGGATTGTGACCGTGTGTTAGTCATAGTGAGTATCCACTGTATCATCATTGCCATTGGGGATTGTGACCGTGTGTTAGTCATAGTGAGTATCCACTGTATCATCATTGCCATTGGGGATTGTGACCGTGTGTCAGTCATAGTGAGTATCCACTGTATCATCATTGCCATTGGGGATTGTGACCGTGTGTCAGTCATAGCGTGTATCCACTGTATCATCATTGCCATTGGGGATTGTGACTGTGTGTTAGTCATAGTGAGTATCCACTGTATCATCATTGCCATTGGGGATTGTGACCGTGTGTTAGTCATAGTGAGTATCCACTGTATCATCATTGCCATTGTGGATTGTGACCGTGTGTCAGTCATAGTGAGTATCCACTGTATCATCATTGCCATTGGGGATTGTGACCGTGTGTCAGTCATAGCGTGTATCCACTGTATCATCATTGCCATTGGGGATTGTGACTGTGTGTTAGTCATAGTGAGTATCCACTGTATCATCATTGCCATTGGGGATTGTGACCGTGTGTTAGTCATAGTGTGTATCCACTGTATCATCACTGCCATTGGGGATTGTGACCGTGTGTTAGTCATAGTGAGTATCCACTGTATCATCACTGCCATTGGGGATTGTGACTGTGTGTTAGTCATAGTGAGTATCCACTGTATCATCATTCCCATTGGGGATTGTGACCGTGTGTTAGTCATAGTGAGTATCCACTGTATCATCATTCCCATTGGGGATTGTGACCGTGTGTTAGTCATAGTGTGTATCCACTGTATCATCATTGCCATTGGGGATTGTGACCGTGTGTTAGTCATAGTGTGTATCCACTGTATCATCATTGCCATTGGGGATTGTGACCGTGTGTTAGTCATAGTGTGTATCCACTGTATCATCATTGCCATTGGGGATTGTGACCGTGTGTTAGTCATAGTGTGTATCCACTGTATCATCATTGCCATTGGGGATTGTGACCGTGTGTTAGTCATAGTGAGTATCCACTGTATCATCATTGCCATTGGGGATTGTGACCGTGTGTTAGTCATAGTGTGTATCCACTGTATCATCATTGCCATTGGGGATTGTGACCGTGTGTTAGTCATAGTGAGTATCCACTGTATCATCATTGCCATTGGGGATTGTGACCGTGTGTCAGTCATAGTGAGTATCCACTGTATCATCATTGCCATTGGGGATTGTGACCGTGTGTCTGTCATAGCGTGTATCCACTGTATCATCATTGCCATTGGGGATTGTGACCGTGTGTTAGTCATAGTGAGTATCCACTGTATCATCATTGCCATTGGGGATTGTGACCGTGTGTCAGTCATAGTGAGTATCCACTGTATTTCAGCTCATCATGATTCATGTAGATCCGTCTTGTTAACTGGGGACTTGTCTCTCTGCTGTCAGTCACAGTCAGGATGACATAACAGTTATACCACATGAATTGTCCCTGGCGTGGATCCAGAGGGTGGGTCAGACATGGATCCAGGGGGCATGGAAGGCACATGCCCCCTTAGACATTTGGAATTTGGCATGCCCCCTAGGCCTTTTTGAATGTGCCCCGTTACATGCCACCTGTAGACCTTTGGAATGTGCACCTGACCTGTTTAGGTTAGAAGAAGCTGAAGTTACAGCGACGAAAATTTTTCAACAGCACCCCCATCTTCTGATGTGGGTGCTGTTGAAAATGGTGGAGAAGGTGGAGAGGTGAAGTTAAGGCTGCACGGCAGAAAAATTGTTTTAATCTCAACTGCACACCTCCCCATCTTCTGATGTCATGACACGACAACGTGAGTCGTGCTGTCATGCCGTCGAATATGAATTTGCTTCAGCCACCAGTGCCACAGGAGGTCAGGGTTGGGATCAATTATAATTTGTAATTAATTACAATACCGTAGTAATTGTAATTGAAACATTTGAAAGTACCATAATTGTAATTGTAACTGATTCTGTGTGTGTCCTAATTGTAACTGGACATTGTAATTGCCTTAATTGTTCAATTACAATTCAATTACTTTCCCATAGTTTCTCCAATTATGGGTGAAACTCCCAGAACTGTTTTTTTTTTTTCATTATGAAAACCAAGGCTGTTTCCCTCTGAAATCACCTTCCCTCTCATACTCCCAATTGTTTGTGTATGACTCTTTCTGGTGAGCATGGGCAGATAACAGCTGTCTGCCTGTCCTGGCACAGTCCTGCCACAGTCATGTTGCATAAAGCATTTAGCAGTGTCTTTCCAAACAATCAGTCACCTATGGACATACACAGTGTCAACTAGTCTTTATTTGTCTTTTTGCCTTGGCACATCAGAAGCACTGATAGAGAGATAAAAACATGGCTTCTCTTCCATTGGGGAGGGCATATAGAGCTGATCCATTGAAGCACTAGCTCTAGCAGTAGCAGGCTTCAGCAGTTGATAAGTGTCAAGTAGGAGGCCAAGAACAAAGGATAGGCCTGTAGTCCAGTGCTACACAGGCTAGCTGTACTAATTGTAATTTAGTTAAATAAGGCTGTGCACTAACACTATCCTTTCACTGTGGAATTATTTTCTAGTAAGCTTGAGGGCAGCAAGGTGCTGTGAAGCCAATTGTGTGGTAATGATATAAATGTGGGATGATCTGAGATATATCATTAGTTCTGTTTTACACATGCAAGCATTATTATCAAAATACGCTCAAGATGCCGCCACCAATCTTTGCGCACTATCATGCAGCTACAGGCAACACAACAGGATCTTTTAAGATCAAATGTAAACACTGCAGTCGGCCTGTTTCTGGCTCATATGCTGCTTCGTCTAACTTCCACACTCACATGAAGGTAAGAATTGTATAATTTTAATATTATCAGAAAATATTTAATATCGGTATCCAAGCTATCTGGTTTTACCAATAAGCAGTATATATAATCTAAAGTTGATAAACATTACCTTAATGATAGAATATAACACCAGCTCTGTATAGTGCACCAGGTAATATCACCCCTTCCATTGTTCTGTTCTGACACTTCTAAGCTTGAAACTTGTCTCCTTACATATTCACTAATATACTATGAAGCTAACAATCTCTCAATAATCAATACTAGAGTGCGCAGGGTTGGTTTTCTATATTTCCATAGTAGAAACTTAGCTTGAAGTTTGAATAAAGAGCCTCAAAGAAAGTTTGCTTTGTGATCTGTTTATATTATTTTGAGCAAAAAAATCCATTGTAATTGGCAATTATACTTGTAATTGAATATATATTGGGACAGTAATTGTAATGCAAAATAATTGTAATTGTAACTGTAACTGAAAATTATCCAGTCATGTAACTGTAATTGATCAATGTAATTGACCCCAACCCTGCAGGGGGTCCCAGATGTTTCGACCTACGACGGGTTCGGCCCACTATGGACCACACATATGGACGTTTCAGCCCACGAAGATGGATGGTTCAACCTACTTCACAAAGATCTGCTGTGCAGTGTCGGATGTTTCGGTCCACCCGATAGCAGGAATTCAAAGCGGAGAAAACTTAAGGACGGAGGATTCGGCTCACGTTGTGTTTCGAGTTATTACATTAACAAAATAACGTATGATTGTAAATCACACATCAAAATAGTTGCAAGTAATATGATAATTCTTGAAATATTTACCAATTAAAATACGCAATTCCATCTTCCAACTGATTACAATAACAAAAGCCAGTTAGAATGTGTCCCGTCGCATGTCCGATTTTACAACAGAAGCAAGGTGGACGGTTCGGCCCATGCGAGCGCAAGTGGATCATGGTTCACTGGTTTGCGGGACGGACTGTCCATGGGCCAACTGCTGACACACACCACAGGGACTGAGGCAGGCTCAGGTTCAGCCAGGTCCTCATCTGACATCTCATGAGACTCATCGTGATGCTTGGTTGACGGCACAGAAAGATGCCAGATGGGCGTGGGATATTCTGAAAATGTTTAATAGGTTAACGTGGCTTAATAAGACACCACCAGAATCTGGTAACCACAAAATATATACTGACACATCGAAAGCTGCGACAGTCAGAAACAAACTCCGTAACGCCGTGTCACCCACTCATTGTTACCGAGTCTGACGTGAAACCGGAAGGAAATTATGTTTGAACAAGCCGGTTTTTGGAAAGGGCGTGGATTGATACACTAACGCTAAAATGTAATCAACATAATAGTATGAACTGTGAATACTTAAACATAAATGCCTAGTTCGTAATATGGTAAAATATTAATGCGTATTTTAACACGAGCTGAATCACAAATTTGAAACATCTTACCTCCGGCAACATGTTTGATTCGTGATCAGTGGCGACACGTGGCGCTTCTACAGGCACTAACCACCCGCCATCTAGTGACACAACGAAGCAATTGACACAAGTTGATCCTTGTGTGTGTGACTGTGTGTGTGCGTGTGGATGTGTGTGTGCGCGTGCGTGGGTCGGTGCGTGTGTGCAGGGGCGTAAACGTAGTGCACGTATGCATATGCTTCCATATCAATTTGTCAAACCCAAAATTCCATTTGAATCAGTGCACGGCCGCTGGAAACCTCCATAGTCTCACAGCTACAGCAATATGTGGAATGCGTTGTTTGATAGTAGAGCTAGGACAATTTGAGTAAGAAATAAACTTATGTTATCCAGGCAGCAGTAACCATTGCTATGTGACACTAAATGTTCATATCCAATTGTTTGTGTGGTGTGTGTAGATGTACAAACAGAGGGTGAATGTGAATGTGTCTGCATGTGTGTTCATTCATATAGGTATCACAACTGGGGGAGCTTGGAGGGTTGAGCCCCCATATTTTTGGTGGGGGTTGGAGATTGGATTATCCCCCAAATATTTAGGGAAGAGGTGTGTATTTAGAGTGGAAATTGTTTGGTAGGGGGCTAGAGATAGGACAACCTCCAGAACTGGTGCATTTTTGTGTGGAATTTGATATTTTTGAGAGCCTGAAGGTATTTTTGTGGCAAACCTCAACGGGGGCGGGAGTGCAAATTTAGGTTGCTGGTGAACCTGAAGGTGGGTGTGTGGCAAACCTCAAGGGGGAGCACAAATCAAGATTATTGGCAAGCTTCAAAAATGATGGAACATCACTGTGGAAAATCTTCAACAGCACCCTGTCCACTTTTTTCAATGTGTTCACCAACAGCAAAGTACTGAAGCTCCAGGTAACACCCCCACCCCCCTCTTCTGATGTCATGTCTGACTGAACCGACAGTGACAGCAGTGCTGAACTGAAGCTATGGGTTCAGCCCCCTCAATATTAATTCGGATGCAAGTGATTCATCATTATTATTATTGTTTTCATACAAAACATTGTTTGTGATGTGTACAGACCACTATTGTTATTTCCTGATTCATGTCACAGACTAGTGTCATATTTTGAGACAGTGTAATTTGCTGCATTCCAATCACCCCGTGTACCTCGTAAATACAACTTGGTGAAGTAAAAAGTTCAGGAACAGCTTGACTTCATCTCTGGCAAATTTATGCAAGTGGATCAAGTGGGCGTTATGAAGTCGTATTCACAATATACACAAGGTGATTGGAACACAGCATAGTTGCATGGTCAGTGATGGAATGTCACACCTCTCCGCCACCCGCCCGCCATATACAAAGGCAGAATGCGGTTGGTTTGTGCAAGTGATAGGGACTGGTGTAATTTTTATTAAAACCAAATTGTAAATTTTAGTTTGGAATAGCGTGACTTTACGCAAACAACGTACCAGTAGTTTGTGTTTTTTGTGTTACTGACCGTGGTGGAAGAACCGATCGTCCACATAAGACCACAACTAGACATCCATACATGGAATTACTCAAGTTTGTGTGTATTACATCACCACTTGATGTGTCAATAACAAAAGAACGCAAAGCAAAACAGGGTTGCCACCGTTTTACTCTTTCGATGTGTTTGTTATGTCTTCATTTGCATGTGTATTTTCAAGTCAGTCCAACATGTACATTGCCAGCAGTCTAATGTGTCGACCACACACAACACACTGCATCGAAACAACATCGTTCAATACAGACCAGAGAGTGACTGACACATAGCTACATTAAATTATGATGTCTGCATAATGCTAACAACGTCAATAGTCTCCTTTTTATTGCAGAACATAAGTCTCCTGGTAGTGATGCCTACTGCTAGTTACTGTTACAGTTGTAACTGTTACAGTAATTACAGAATGCTAGTTACTGTTACAGTTGTAACGGTTACAGTAATTACATAATGCTAGTTACTGTTACAGTTGTAATGGTTACAGTAATTACAGAATGCTGTTTGTACAGAATACCCAAATATCTTTGAATTTATTAAAGAATGTTGATATATACTAGACTTTAAGTCAAATTTATAGAAAAATTGCTGGCAAACAAATGGCAAAATGCAGCGAATTTCAACTGATGTACACATACATGTATATCTTTCTATCTGATACTGATAGGCAGCGACACTCAATCTGTGTAGGAAGTCAGCTGACAGCTAGGCAGATTTCCAACAAAACACAACATATTGTGTCATATTATAGTATATATATTCCGTAGTTTGAAAGTTGGCAATGCTCAAATGGCATCTGATTCACAGACTGATCAATCAATGAACGTTACTGATTCATAAGTTATAAAAAACAGTTTCAGTTTCAATCAGAATAAAACAGCATGTCTGCTATTATCCAAAGATGCGGTAACAAGGGCATTTAATCCTCATGTAATGTTGTAGTAGTAGTGTTGCTAACTAATAACTACACACGTTGTTTTATACAAGCAGTCCCCCAATTACTCCAGCATACAATGTCTACATGAAATACATGTACTTTACAGAGGCAGCCAACCAGCTATGCCCGCATACACAGTTCACACGCAATACATTATCATGTACAGAAACTGACTAACAGAAATCGTCATACTGCATATCAGTAGACACTAAAATACACTAACTGAACACATTTACTGCACAATGCAAGAAAACTGACCCAAGTTAAATTTAGGGCCACATTCCCACATCACATGTTCTACATATATCACATGGGCTGAACGATTTTACAGTTAAATACAGTCATCTTCCTGATTTGTGCAGAACAGAAAACGCGATTACCACTAAATCAGTGGTTTGAGCAGGTAGTTTGCATTGGCTAGAAAGAGTACTCATCAATAAGCAGACAACAGATATTGTTGTATACTCACTCCTCTCTCCCTGTAAGTCTGGTTGCTATAACAGTTGATCTATTGTCTAGACAGTTCCCATTCAAGGCACCAAACACTACACCTGGCAAGTTTGCTGCTCTCAAATTTTGCGGTTTTGCAGACATTTTTTGAGTAGATCTAATGTTGCGGACCTGTTCTGCTAAACGTAAACTCGAACCAGGACCAGGATGCTACCTGGCATATTCAATAGGGAGTTTGTGACGAAAAATGGGGGAAACGGTGGGTCTTTAAACACTGCCTGCGAACAATTCCAGGTGTACAGTACTGCAGAACACTAAGATTTCATTACAGGAACGCTACAAAAAGAAACGCTTCACAGTAACATACAAGACATTTAAAAAGGGGCACAAGCTACTCGGATCCATTAATTTTTTACTATATCAGTAAAAGTTACAACTGGCGAAGACATGGCAGGAATCCCCCAAAACACAGGTACACATATGATAGAATAATGCGGGCTGCACCGGACGCCACACTGTACAATATTTACAAGAGCCAACAAGGCAGCCACAAAAAACATACAAACACAATACTGACGGCAATTACTCAAAGATCGGGCACATGTTAGCGGTTTTCAGTTCAGCACCACGTGACAACTGGGATGCTTCTGGTATCGTGGTATCGACACACGTTCACCTGGGAATGCATTTAGGACCTTTGGTCAATGTCAACTGGCAATTCCAGCAAAATATGCGACATTTGGTCACTTGTCACGGCGCTTCTAGCCGCAAACACGATTTTGTGATACAAGTTAATGAAGTGACCAACAGCATATAGACTTCTTACAGGAATCTACAAAGATCTTCATTGATCAAAAGAACGATTGTATTGCAGGATATTGTGATACCAACTTCATTAGCATTTAATTTGTTTCGGTTGCATTAAACAATACTCTTACAAAATGTTTTACAAATTGTGATCTTTCATTCGTTACTTTTTTTAATGAAAATATATCATAATGATTAGGTTATTAAATAAAAAATGCCAATTCTATGATCACTATGTATAGAAGATATTGGCACTAAATCTTTCATATTTAAACAGAATTTATAAGTTTTTAACATCATCGATTTAGATGAACCTCGTAGTAGAAAGATCCAGATAATTCAGTAATTTTTATCACACAAACCAAATTATTGCATTGTTAGCAGCAAATTACTAGGTCAGATCTGTTTACAGATATCCTCGTTAACATGCCAGGCCAGATATACAAATGACACAAACGTTGCAGCGTTGGTAGACAGCACCTACACAACCACTCGGGTGACACAACAGGTTCAGACTGGTGACGTGATGACGACGATGACATGGCCTATGATGACGATGATGACGAACTGACACTGGTCATTCTGGCGACTTTGTTGGCGGGCGTTGTCTCCGTGTCGAGACTGGCACGATTTGAATCACGCTTCTTCGTGCTATTCTGCAAGCAAAAAAACGTGATCACGTCAACCACGGATATGACTGGAACTAGTAAAAATGCTCATCCCTCGGATGGCTCTACGTACACACTACATACACACTGCATACACACAAACTACAAGCACACTACATGTACACTGCATACACACAAACTACAAGCACACTACATGTACACTACATACAAACTGCATACACACCACATACACATTACATATGCACTACATACACACTGCATACCTACTACCTACACACTACCTACACAATACATATAGAAAGCATACACACTACCTACACACAGCACACACACACTGCATAAACACTACCTACACACTACCTACACACTACCTACACACTACATGCACACTGCATGCATACACACTACCTACACATTACCTACATACTGCATACACACTTCCTACACACTGCATGCACACTACCTACACACCACATACACACTGCATACACACTACATACACACTGCATACACACTGCATGCACACTACATACACACTGCATGCACACTGCATACACACTACATACACACTACATACACACTGCATGCACACCACATACACACTACATACACACTGCATGCACACTGCATGCACACTGCATGCACACTGCATACACACTACATACACACTGCATGCACACTGCATACACACTGCATGCACACTGCATACACACTACATACACACTGCATGCACACTAGTTTTTCGTGTCAACATATTATTTACAAAAACAGATAATCGGGTATTCTGTACAAATGGCATGTCTGTAATGACTGGAACAGTTGCAACTGTAATGATTACAACTGTAACAGTTACAACTTCAACATTTTCAACTGTAACAGTAACTAGCAGTAGGCATCACTACCAGGAGACTTATGTTCTGCAATAAAAAGTAGACTTGTTAGCATTACAAAAACATCATAATTGAATACACCAGTGATGTATCTGCCAACGTCTTGTTTCTATTGAAATATGTCTTTTGGGTGATGTTCATGTTGGAATGGTATGTAAATGATGTAAGATGGATGTAAATTAATTATTTGTAACTTAGATCTGTCGTTCGTAGCGCTACATGGGAAGCATTGATTATTTGGGAATGTGTTATGCTGACGTGAAAAAATATAATTCCTAAATAATCAATGCTTCCCATGTAACGAACACTACGAACGTCTGATCTAAGTTACGAATAATTAATTTACATCCATCTTACAACCAGTTGTTGTTCTCCTCCGTATTCCCTGTTGTCAGGGGTGAGGCTGGCCTTGAATCTC
The DNA here is from genome assembly GCA_020002185.1 of Paraescarpia echinospica. Lineage (NCBI taxonomy): Eukaryota > Metazoa > Annelida > Polychaeta > Sabellida > Siboglinidae > Paraescarpia > Paraescarpia echinospica. Next base: position 27,089,922 of record CM034541.1, read on the forward strand.
TGTTGTCATGGGTGAGGCTGGCCTTGATTCTCTGTTGTCAGGGGTGAGACTGGCCTTGGTTCCCTGTTGTCAGTGGTGAGGCTGGCTTTGATTCCCTGTTGTCAGTGGTGAGGCTGGCTTTGATTCCCTGTCGTCAGGGGTGAGCCTGGCCTTGATTCCGTTCCTCGATTTCAGTTTTTTCCCTCTTCTTTTTCATCACTTACGTTCTCCAATAACTGTCGCCATCTTTTGCTCTCGTTCTCCACTCCTCTCCCAATCCTTCCACGTCTCTCTTTACACTGTCCTCCCATCGCAGTCTAGGTCTTCTTTGTCTCCTTTTCGCCTCCACTCTTTGGGCATCTGCTTTCTTTGCCAGCTGTTCTCTTCCCATTCTTCAGTATGAACCATATCCAGTATGTATCCAGAATGAACCATATCCAGTATGTATCAAGTATGAACCATATCCAATATGTATCCAGTATGAACCATATCCAGTATGTATCCAGTATGAACCATAAAATGGTATAAAAACCATCAACAGGGAATTTTGAAAAAATAAAGGTGTTACTTTTCTTCTGATGGGTCATGGGTGAATGAAAAAGTTCTGAGGTGCAAACTGTAGACTAGGAAAAAAGTTAACTTAACACACTAGCTTGATTACTGACAGGATGTGTGGAGGTCAACAGTCATAACATTTGGTGGGATTTATGCCAGGTTACTTGAGTTAGCCCAAGCAGGTGGAAATTGGAGATTCTTGTATTTTGTTCCCCTCATTTCAGATTCAGTTCGCAAAAAAATCACCTATAGATTTAGTTATTATCCCCTATGAACATCAATCATGATAAGAATTTTAACAAGCAACTTCCATGCCGTTCCACATTAATTGTAGAATGTTGTCGGATCTATCTTATAGTTGTAATAATTTATCTAGTTTTTAAATGTTACTTGAACTTACATTATTTTATGTGCTTGACCCTCTGAAGTAAAAACATTATTATTACCACAGACGTACCTTTTTGTCCCACTGCTGGTGCAAGTATCTAAGTAGAATGTTTGTCTTTTCAGTTGTAATCACTGAAATTTAAAAATAAGCATTAATTAATCACACAGTACAAAACCATTTGAGATCCTATATATATATATATGATTAATTGATACCAAACTTATATCAGGTATATTAAGTACCGGTACTGGCCTGTTTCCAAAAGAATTCCACATCTGGAATGAATTGTTGGTCATTTTAAAATGTATCAGTTCTCCTGGCACTTGGCGTACTTTTTTAACAATTTAAAAAAAAATATATTTCCTTGCTTTCAATGTTAGACAAATGTCACAGTTGTAATGCTGCAATAGCTTGATACAAATTGAATCCAAAACTTCCATCCATGTTATTATCATTACCATAATGACCATATGTATTGGGACACTTACAAATAATTAAATTATCAGCTGTCCCAAAACACAGGGTGCACAAAAATAATTCACAGATTCACCGTCCCAAAACTTAGGGACATAAACAAACCGTCCTGGTTTTATAACTTCACCATGGTTACCTCGTCTATTACCCTGCTACTAACTATTTTGAGTGGCTAAACTATCGAGTGTTCATCGTTTTCTAAATTTAGTACAAATGTGTTTGTCAGAAATCTGACATTAATCTCAAAAACAGCAAGAAGTATCAATTGACTTGAAGTCTGCAACTTTGTAAGCAATCAGAGCATCTGCCAATATAGCGGGTGCCTTGAAGGGTGGAAAAAGGGGGAAGTTATTGACATTGTGTGATCAGAGTCACAACTGCGGTTAACTGTATTTTGATGTGGCAAGTGGCAACAATTGTTTCAGAGTACTTGGAGCCGATTTTTCAGCTATAATTAGACTGAGCGTTGGTGTTGAAAGTGGCAACAATTATTTCAGTGTAGTAGCAGATGATCTTTCCAGCTATAATTATAACAGTACAGCTGTAGCCTTGGCCAATTTTAACGAGCCAGTCGGACCCATAGACACAGAGTAATCAAGAAGCTAAATTCAGACCCCACATTATTCTTCGAATTACTACTAAACATACTGCGGATTAAACCATCAACTACACGTGAAACTATGTGCAAGTCTTGAGACAATGCAGAGTCAAGAGATCAGCAGTCTTCTACATTTCAGCCAAACGTTGGGTGACTGCTACTAGGATTTTAGATGCATATTGTGGCACTTCCTAAATATATGAAGGCCAGCTGGTAGCTGAGAGAAGGGCGAAATATTGTTGCTGGTGCTATTGTAAGTTACATCACCCAAGTCTGATAGTCGGCAGGTATTCTCAAAATCCTGCCATAAACATGCTCATCTACTGGGCAATGGGTTCCTACCAAAATGATATTAAATTAGAAATTAAATAATAATATTTCCAAGGCTAAATATTAATCATTTTACTTGTAAATAATCAAATACTGCAGTAGTGAAAATAGAATTATTTACACAGTACAAATAGTTTTGAACAAAGTTTCTTCTTCAAATGTTTTCACATTTCGGAAAACTACAACAGAAAGCATACCGAAACAAAAAATGTGTGGAAAGTGTAAACCTAAATATACATACACTCACCTTGTTCTGAAGGGTAGTCTTTTGTACAGATGTAAACAGTTGGTCTACCCATCTGGAACAAGCAAGACAATTGAGATGTAATCTCAATAAGCTTGTCAGTTGTAACTGCATTGTTAAGTAGTTGTGTTAACAGTTAATAACTTAACAATAGACACAAAACAAAATGTTCGGTGATAACCAGAACATGCTGGCAGCTGCACTACACAGTGTAAGAGTGGTACGTATAACTACATGTACATACTACTACTTCATCACTGCAGGACCCCAAATCAGGTATTCTGTTCCAGTGGCATATAATGCTGCAGTGCCCGTTAATTGGCTCTGCAGGCGCATATATATGGGTGTGGTTGTGCACCAGTATATAGTGTGGTACATGTAACAATACAGCAGGCTGCCTACAATCTTACAACATTCTCCCTCCCTCATTGTTTATCTTAGCAACCCTACAACATTCTCCATCCCTCATTGTTTATCTTACCAACCCTACAACATTCTCCCTCCCTCATTGTTTATCTTAGCAACCCTATAACATTCTCCCTCCCTCATTGTTTATCTTAGCAACCCTACAACATTCTCCCTCCCTCATTGTTTATCTTAGCAACCCTACAACATTCTCCCTCCCTCATTGTTTATCTTAGCAACTCTACAACATTCTCCCTCCCTCATTGTTTATCTTAGCAACCCTACAACATTCTCCCTCCCTCATTGTTTATCTTAGCAACCCTATAACATTCTCCCTCCCTCATTGTTTATCTTAGCAACCCTACAACATTCTCCCTCCCTCATTGTTTATCTTAGCAACCCTACAACATTCTCCCTCCCTCATTGTTTATCTTAGCAACCCTACAACATTCTCCCTCCCTCATTGTTTATCTTAGCAACCCTACAACATTCTCCCTCCCTCATTGTTTATCTTAGCAACCCTACAACATTCTCCCTCCCTCATTGTTTATCTTAGCAACCCTACAACATTCTCCCTCCCTCATTGTTTATCTTAGCAACCCTACAACATTCTCCCTCCCTCATTGTTTATCTTAGCAACCCTACAACATTCTCCCTCCCTCATTGTTTATCTTAGCAACCCTACAACATTCTCCCTCCCTCATTGTTTATCTTAGTTTATCTTAGCAACCCTACAACATTCTCCCTCCCTCATTGTTTATCTTAGCAACCCTACAACATTCTCCCTCCCTCATTGTTTATCTTAGCAACCCTACAACATTCTCCCTCCCTCATTGTTTATCTTAGCAACCCTACAACATTCTCCCTCCCTCATTGTTTATCTTAGCAACCCTACAACATTCTCCCTCCCTCATTGTTTATCTTAGCAACCCTACAACATTCTCCATCCCTCATTGTTTATCTTAGCAACCCTACAACATTCTCCCTCCCTCATTGTTTATCTTAGCAACCCTACAACATTCTCCATCCCTCATTGTTTATCTTACCAACCCTACAACATTCTCCATCCCTCATTGTTTATCTTAGCAACCCTACAACATTCTCCCTCCCTCATTGTTTATCTTAGCAACCCTACAACATTCTCCATCCCTCATTGTTTATCTTAGCAACCCTACAACATTCTCCCTCCCTCATTGTTTATCTTAGCAACCCTACAACATTCTCCCTCCCTCATTGTTTATCTTAGCAACCCTACAACATTCTCCCTCCCTCATTGTTTATCTTAGCAACCCTACAACATTCTCCCTCCCTCATTGTTTATCTTAGCAACCCTACAACATTCTCCCTCCCTCATTGTTTATCTTAGCAACCCTACAACATTCTCCCTCCCTCATTGTTTATCTTAGCAACCCTACAACATTCTCCCTCCCTCATTGTTTATCTTAGCAACCCTACAACATTCTCCCTCCCTCATTGTTTATCTTAGCAACCCTACAACATTCTCCCTCCCTCATTGTTTATCTTAGCAACCCTACAACATTCTCCCTCCCTCATTGTTTATCTTAGCAACCCTACAACATTCTCCCTCCCTCATTGTTTATCTTAGCAACCCTACAACATTCTCCCTCCCTCATTGTTTATCTTAGCAACCCTACAACATTCTCCCTCCCTCATTGTTTATCTTAGCAACCCTACAACATTCTCCCTCCCTCATTGTTTATCTTAGCAACCCTACAACATTCTCCATCCCTCATTGTTTATCTTACCAACCCTACAACATTCTCCCTCCCTCAATGTTTATCTTTCCAACCCTACAACATTCTCCCTCCCTCATTGTTTATTTTAGCAGCCCTACATCATTCTCCCTTCCTCAATGTATGTCTTAGCAACCCTACAACATTCTCCCTCCCTCATTGTTTATCTTATCAACCCTACAACATTCTCCCTCCCTCATTGTCTATCTTAACAACCCTACAACATTCTCCCTTCCTCAATGTCTATCTTAGCAACCCTACAACATTCTCCTTTCCTCACTGTCTATCTTAACAACCCTACAACATTCTCCCTCCCTCATTGTTTATCTTAGCAACCCTACAACATTCTCCCTCCCTCATTGTCTATCTTAGCAACCCTATAACATTCTCCCTTCCTCATTGTCTATCTTAGCAACCCTACAACATTCGCCCGTCCTCATTGTCTATCTTAGCAACCCTATAACATTCTCCCTTCCTCATTGTCTATCTTAGTAACCCTATAACATTCTCCCTTCCTCATTGTCTATCTTAGCAACCCTACAACATTCTCCCTTCCTCATTGTCTACCTTAGCAACCCTACAACTTTCTCCCTACCTCGTTGTCTATCTTAGCAACCCTACAACATTCCCCTCCCCATTGTCTATCTTAGCAACCATACAACATTCTCCCCCATGTATTTTAGCAACCCTAAAACATTCTCCCCCATGTATTTTAGCAACACTACAACATTCCCCCCGTGTATTTTAGCATTTCTACAACAATATGATACATATATATATATATCTACGATTCTAGCTGAATGATGCTGTACGTCATAGACATAGCCTGTCATAGACATAGGTTAATTGTAATGTGCCATGTTCAAATTATGTATGTAAGGATTGGATTAGGCCGTTTTCGCGTATTTTGTGCGTACATGAAATTGGAGATGATCCCTTAGCCTTCTAAATAAGACTGCCTGGTCAGTGTCACTGGCCTAAGCCTAGGCTAAGCCTAAGGGCCAGGCTAAGCCTAATCAGCGGCCCCGGTTCCTGTACAGAACTTCTGCAGCATACATTTGAACGCAGAACATTGAGTGATCTAACTGTAACAACATAGAAACATTCGATTTAAATATGCCATACTACAAAACATACATTTTATAATATTCGCACTCACATTTAATTTACAGCTGGAATCAGCATGATATTTCGTGAAGTTGGTCTCGTTGTAAGATGGGAGGCCTTTCAGGAAATTCGCCTGCAAAAATTAACACGAAGCATGTCGTTCAGTGAATGCTCGATACTGTTGACAACATATGTATACTTAGTGCACGTGTGCTTAAAAGAAAATATAGCTCCACGTGTGATGCCGTCATTGAGAAACGTTTAAAGGGAAGACAAAATACCAAAGCTACTACCCACCATCTTGAGTAGAGTTGGTCGTGACGTCACGAAAAAAGCTTCGCGGATTGCGCAGACGCAGTGATGTCAGATCTGAGAAACCAACATGTCGGACGAGGATGATTTTATGTGCGACGACGATGAAGAATATAACTTGGTGAGTTACTGTTAGCAACTTGAATAAAACTTGTGTGCATGGATCAGTGTAAGTGCTTATTATGTGATTAGCATTGTTATGCATTTCTTCCGAGCAGTGTTGTTTGCATGTTTACAGTTTAACCAGCATGTGGTTTGTCAGAAAGGAAGCCGGTTTTCTCTGGAGACAGTGAGTGAGCGCCGTCGCAGAAGACAGGAGTAGAGTACTAGAGTAAACTAAAATAGTCTTAGTGAGGACAGTATCAATTGCATTAACGTTAGTCAACAAGCGCTACCGGTATACGTCAGGTGTGAAAACGATATCCCAATTATCTCAGCTATCAACTGATCTGCACCGTTGCTTTTTACGCCTGTCACCGTGTCAGTGATCGCGTAACAGTGAGTAACAGTAATAGGGAGGTCGGTGAAAATGCAATAATTAATCAAAATGGCAAATGTGATACACCGCTGGAAAGGTATGTATAAGAGATAGACAGCCATACCAGTTTTAACACTCTGGGGTGAAAATTGGCGAAGTTATGGACAATTATGTAAAGGCCATTGAATAAATTTGTGTGACAGTTTTTTTGATCTGAAAGGAAATGTGAAAAAAATAGTCTTCCACAATACAAAAATTTTAACTAAAACTATATTTTATGTATTTCCTTTAAATATCATTTATAAAACGAATTATACATAAAATTAATTTAATTAACTAAGCAACTAACCTTTTGGAAAAGCTTACAAAAGTATCTCCAGGTCCCCAACTTTCAAAATCGTCATCCAGCGTGTACGTGTACACGATATCTGGCTTGTTGTCATACACCACATTGAACCAACTTGGGAAGCCAGGTACCTACAGGTTACAGGATATGCTTTAATGGTTTCCATTATGTGGATATTAACAAAATCTGATATGTTTTACTTTTAGAAGTGGCAGGTATACCAGCAAAATAATGTGGACGTTATTGAGTATGTGCATGTCATGCATGCAAAGTTAGTAAAGCGTGTGTGAGATTATAAGCATATCCAAATATTTCATGCATTGATGTAAACATTTTCCTTTGGCCTTTCCCCATATAATTATGTAAAAATTATTTTTATGTTGGTTTGTGTGCGAGTCCGCATGCATGCGTGTGTGTGGAATTAGTAAAGTGAAAAGGATAGCCAACTACTGCAAGCCAGACCTGGGGCCGAGTACATTTTTATGAGTACGAGTACTTTGACGATGGACGAGTACATTGCTAAAAGCTGAGTACGAGTACATTCTCACGAGTACAAGTACATTTTTGTAAATATAAATATTAAATAATAACGTATTGTAAAATTATTAAAATTAATCTAATTTATATAAGTCGGCACAAGTGAATATACAATGGCAGTTGATCAATTTTTTATGAGGAAAATTGTAAAAAACCTCTTTATTTCATCGACAATTACATTTATTTATGTGGCATCCTATGATTTCTGCATCTATTTTCCATTGCACCGGATGAACATGAGTTGTTCAAAGGTTGAGTCTTTGAGGCTGCACCGTTCAGGGCGGAATACTTTCCCAGCTATGCTAAATAGCCTTTCAACTGGGGCTGATGAGGCGGGAATGCTGAGATGATGAGGGACCAACTGAGCCAGAGTGGGGAAATTGTTGCGTTGACCCTTCCAGAACTGCAGTGGGTCACTGTGACGATCTGAACAAGGCTGACTGAGGTATTCGTTCACTTCTACGGTGGTGGCAGATTTGTCTGAGGAGGTGGTTGATGCATCCGAATCCTCCATGAAGTCGAATAGGTCATCTTGGTCATTGATATGTCAGCTCTTGCAACAAAGTTGAACAAACAATACTCCAATTAACTTAATTGACAATTTAGTGGATCTCTCTGCAATGTAGGCATGTGGTATCACTGTCATGATATATCTAGGGGCAATATTGAGTCACCGACCAACTAGGCACACGTAAACCAATCATAAAGTACGATTGACATTTGAGAAAAAAACTTAGCCAATCAAGTTGATATCTGTCTTTAATGATCACAAATGAGTGGGTAAAAGAGACTGACCAGTGGATACCCAGGTCCCAATCATTTGAACTTTGCTGGTTGTCTCTAGGTTAAGCATGTAAAACAGCAACCAACAGGAGGATTTGTTACCTGGCATCCCACTGGCTACATGTCTTTGTTTAGCATTTCTCTTATCTCTGCTCCCTCAGTGCATGTTCTCTCTGACCTAGACTATCATGCCACATGGCTTCACTGGTGTCACACTAAGTTGGCACCAGATTATATTAGTGTAGGGGAATTATATTAGTGTAGGGTGACTCTGACTTGAGCCACCTTACTTCTACAGAGGAAGACTGGCAGTTCTTGTTCTTAGCAGTTAGCACTGTCGGCCAGTGCCAAGTGGCATGGTCTCCAGACTACATTAAATGCATTCCCTGTCTAACAGGTGGGTTAACTGCTACTAGTAGTTGGCTCTTTATGGACATCCTGGTGGCTTGATTAAACTGTTTTATGGCCTGAACTGATAGCCTACAATTATTGTTTGCTTAACAGGGTGTTTCTGACTGGGGAAAGATGCTGCCTGTTGCCATGTTAGGGTATCATAGTCATGGACTCATGGCTATCAGAGAATGAGGATGTACTATGTGTAGGGATGGCAAGGTGGCATTCTATGTGAAATAACAAAGTATTTAAAAAAATAGTTGAGCATTTAAATATTTCAGGAAAGTTTGATTTTATAACTGCAAATAAATTAATTGTTCCCAGTATATATTGAGAAAGTACTCAGATGTACTCGTAATGTACTCGTAAAATCTGAGTACAATGAGTACGAGTACATGACCCATAAGTTTTATGAGTACGAGTACTTCAAAAATGTACTCGAGTACACGAGTACCGAGTACTTCCGCCCCAGGTCTGCTGCAAGCAACAATAAACATTCCGCTAAAGAGCATGCATGTGCAACGTTTTATATATATATATATACATATATATTTCTATGCAACTTTGAACTCCTGATGTACTGTTGTAAATATTTGTATATACCTGTGAAATAACTTTTCCTTAGTACCAGGTAACCGAGCTGTGATCATTGGCACACTTGAACTTCACTTAGAAACGCCACAGTTTCTCGCACTTGCTTCCCTATGAGGACATGCTGCTCCCTCCCCGTCTCTGCCTCTGTCACAATGGCTTCATTAAGCAGCATCTTTAGATTAGCTGCAAGTTCCTGTACTGAGAGTGATACCCCCTTACCATCTGCGACTTTCGTGAAATTGAACATATCCTTCCTCGGAGGCAGCTGTTTGAGGACATTCCTCCGAAATCGTAACTGCTTTCAGTGCTGCGATGTGGTCCTTAGCAGATATGTCCTTGTTGCCAATATGGTTATCCACATGTGTTTGCATTTGCCATAATCCGTGCACAATGATAGCTTCAGTGTACGTCTCCAGAAGCCTCACATGCCTAGCATGTGCCTCATGTGCTTGCTTCGCCTTCTTTTTCAGTGCCTCGCGAGTCTTCTCCTGTATTTCTGCACGTCTCTCTTTAAAAAGACTTACTAAAGTCTTCGCGTCTTTCCGGGCATCGGACATTAGCCTCTCCTACAACAAAGGTTTTGCTCACAGAGCCATGCTAAGGTTTTGTTCTGTGAGAACATGATGTAAGCCTCTGATGCGATGATGGTGATGCTTGGCTTCTGTCTGAGCATGTGGTCAAGCATTCCGAAGATGGATTCGGCGTACACACTACTCTTTGGCACACATGTCAACCTGCCACGAGCGACATCCATTGCTTCGTAGCGCCCTCCCGGAAGATGATCCTCAAAGATCCGTTTGCAGAGAACGGCGATGGCTGGAAGTAGGATGTGAAGAATCACTTCCACATCTGCATCTACATCACAAGGTGTTGTCAACATGTCAAACACCTTGTCCTTCTTGATGCGAGTAGAGTCTCCAAAGATAGGCGTACTCGTCCCACTCATGAAATCACTGATGTTTCTGCATGACTCCTGGCAGAATGACACAAGTTGCTGGTAGTGAGTGTTCATGTCCAAGATGTGAACTCTTGTCTTCAATCATGCACCAGAGGGGGCAGGTGATCAGCTTCCATCAGAGGGGGCAGGCGATCAGCTTCCATCAGAGGGGGCAGGTGATCAGCTTCCATCAGAGGGGGCAGGTGATCAGCTTCCATCAGAGGGGGCAGGTGATCAGCTTCCATCAGAGGGGGCAGGTGATCAGCTTGCTGACGAGTCCAATTGCTTTACATCCAGCGAGAAACTGTGGCGTTTCTAAGTCGTTTAGAACAGATTTCAACAACCTGTTTGACGCACCTTGTTCTTTGAGAAAGCTCCGCATTTCGTTGCTTAAGAAGAATGTGCTTGCAGCATTCGAAAATAAAATGTTGAATCTCGATCCCCTGAACGGTTTCAGTGGAACACTTTGCAGTCCATTGCTTTGAAGATACGGCTTGACAAAGATGGAGAAATTTCCGAAACACCCATTCTTCTCATCAGCACCACAAGCAAATGCCTTCGATGCCATCCGAACCAATCTCACAGCACCAGGATCATTAGGATTTGGCACTGGCTGGCTACCGAACAATGCTGCCTCTGCCTCCTTCAGTGCTGTTTTGGCGGTTTCTGCGATATGAACTAACCCGTGCAGGCCACAGAAAAAGTTGGATAATTTGGAAACTGATTTCCTATCCTCTTCGTCGAGTTCATTAAATCCTTCATCTAACAATGGAAGGATGCTTGTCCGGTACTCCTCAATTAGTTCGTTGAATTTGATCTCGGCTGCAGCAACAGTCTTGATGTCTTCGTTCCAGATTCCTTGCTTCGGCAGTCTATGTCAGTAAGAATATCCTTAAATACCGACAGTGTGTCTTGAGCAGATTTTGTGCAAATATCCCTCAACCCAAGAACCCACAGTTTACCATCGCTATCACTTGCTTCATACCCCATGTATTTCTTGCCCGACTTTGTTGTTTCATCAGTCATGAGACACATATGATCTTTTCGTGATAATTCTTGCGCAACTTGTGACTGAGCTAGTGAAAGCCTCTGGATGTTCATTGCCAGCACTGTGCTTTTGCTGGGCAGTTTGGTTGGTTCCCTGGCAGCTAACTTGAGGACGGCCTTTATTGTAGCACCAATCTTCGATGCACTGACATTGCTATCCAACAAGTCGTACACACACAGCTGCAAATCATTGCTAAATCGTTTTGATGTTTCATCGTAAATGGGCAAGAGTTTATTAACTTCGACAAGACTCCGAAGCCATTCATTTTCTTCACCTAAGAGTTGTTTCTCTTGCTTCAATTTTTCTATTTCCTCATAATGTTTTGCATCATTTTCCACATATTCCTGTTGTAATCTCTTGATTACGTCACCTTCACTTGTGGCAGTCGCTTCTAACTTTAACCGTTTTGTGCGATGATACGACTCTCGTCTTTCAGAAACCTTCAGTTGTGCTTTTTTCTCTGTGAATTTTGTTTGGGTTGCTTTAAGACCCTGTCTGCTGGAGTTGTCACTTGGTGCAGCTGAGCTCTTCCTGTTTAGCAGAAGCCCAACTGCACTTGGCTCTCTTAGCAGCAGCTACCTCCGCTAACTTCTCTACATTGGCATGGGCATGTTCAAAACGTTTCTTAGAATCTGCCAACTCACTAGCCAGTGATTTAACTAAGCCTTTATATGTGCAGTCAGCATGGCTGTCACACAACACTTTTCGTTTACGGGGGGGATTCTTTGTGATCTTTGGCATGACAATACATCGCTGAAGCCACTCATTAAGTTTATCCTGTCCATCTGCTCTATACATATGTTTCCTTAAACTAAAGTATTCCTTTTTGGTTTTGTCAACCACTTTTAGGAAGGCAGCATCACATGCCAGTAATGCTCCACACGGACGATCCTTGGATGCCAATTTCTTTAGCCATTCAACACATGCACCCCTCCCTTCATTGTCATATGTTTGAATTAAGTCACTGTTTCTGGCCATGGCTGATGTATGTGATATTAGAAATTGTGTTCTAAGCTAACACCTACAAAACAAAAGCATGCAACATGACATTAAAAGCATGCATACCCATCACAACTGAAGCAAAATGTTGCACTGTACCACCACCAGAAAATGTTAAACCATGCTATACATTCATCTACAAATACAAATAGTTCTAAAACAACAAGAAACCAGCACCAAGCTAATGTTTATACATGCAGTTAGTTACAGAAAGATCAATACAGTGTAGTTAGAAGCACATCAGATGCCTGATTTGTGAAGGGGTTGTCATTTATAATTTATTTTGCATTATTATTAGTATTATTATTATAACATGAAAATAAACTTGAAATATTCCTATAACGTTCACCATTTAATACGTGATAGTATGTCTGTGCATATGTAAACACGAATAACAAATGCATGGCTAAAAGATAACTTCAGAATACAAGATTGCAATAATGTTTACGCCGGGTATGTGGGCGATAATAGAAGCAATTCATCACCGGACATGGGGGACCTCTACATTCGAGCTTGGGGCAAAAATGGGCAAAGGTGTATCTCTGCCAAATTTGCATTAATATTACGTTTATACATTACTAAATAGCATAGATGTAGTTTGCCAGAGTTTCCGCAAGTTGTTTATACCTTAGATCATCTCACAATATGGTCAATCTTCAACATATCATATTTTTCTTAATTTTATTTCAATACGTACAAGAAACACGCCAAAAGAAACAGCATCCTTTTGCGATTTCAACCATACCGCCAAACATGGCATGGTGGGTAATAACGCGAGCACGGGAGTTTATTAAAAACACCACCCTTCCGCGAGATTAAATATGGCTGCGCCCGCAACGAAACAAAATTTCTGATTGTGTCGTTGTTTCATCACGAATATCTGTATGAAGCATCACGAGTTCGCAAAAGCAGGTATTTTTATTACAAAGAAGACATAGTTATGTTTCTTTTGATGTAAAATATATGATCAGTCTTTATAAATTAATGGACTTACAATTTTTTAAACATAGGCGATTTAACATTGCGTCCCAATGCAAACGCGTTCGCGTGATTTCTTCCGACCTCCCTAACAGTAACACTGTAAGTGTAACTGACTCAGTGAGTGCTTAACACTCATTACATGTAGACGTAGTGCATTATGGACCATTTATGGTGCTACCCAATTCTGCTGTATGTATTAGAATCCTGAAAAAGTCGTTTCATCAAAAAAACGTGACAGTCTTCCATACGATATGCATATTCTACATATATTTACAAACATTGGTACAAAGAACTTGTTAGAAAAAGTTGTTTCTAAAGAGTGTTCAAAGTACAAGTTTACAAATTTTAAACTGAAACTCCCTACTACAAATGTACATCATCGCCATTAACCATGTTTTGTACAGCAGCAAACTGACAATAATAACCATAGTCTAGAAGTTTGAGCATTGCATTCTCAATCAAGAGATTCTGGTTTTAAATTCTCTGAAATTGCTACTGTTTCGAACCTTGGGCAAGGTCATTCTCTCCATGTTGTTCCAGTTCACTCACCTGTATGAACGAGTACCTATTGCTGTAGACAGTGGTGGATATTTGTGTTTGAATAAATCTTGGCACAGTAATAGCTGAATGCATACCAGAGGCAGAGAAGTTGATGTATGAAGTTTGAATGAACCGGTCTGCCAGTGTGTGAAATCTAAAGCACTTTGAGCAGCACGAAAGACATATGCTATATACTGTAATAACTTACCTTTTATTTTTATTTAGCCATTTGACAAATGAATGCATTTTTCTTAGCCAACTTATTTTATTTCCAACCAAACTGGCAAAAAGGTCTCCCATTTTTAACACAAATGTTAGGCCATTGGTTAGCATGAGCTAAGGAAGGGGGTCTATATGACATTTGGTGACAAAATGCAGGGTATGACCTCTGGTTGGTCACACATGTGGTCATTTAACTTTTGATCCAAACCTGGGGGCAATTGCATTGTATAATTCCAATTAGATAGTACATTGTAATATACGCCTCTTATATATATACAGTATACCAGATTACCAATTCTGCCTGAAAAATAGTTTCCTGGATCCCTTGCAAGGTTACCGGTAGTTGTGATTAGGTGCAACATATTTCATAATAATAATAAAGTTATATTCACCACTATTTCAATGTGTACTTTATGTGTTATTCACATAATTGTTTTAGGAGTATTCTGAAGACAGCAACTCGGAGCCCGATGTTGACTTGGAGAACCAGTACTACAACTCAAAGGCACTCAAAGAAGATGACCCACCCCTTGCCCTGGACAGCTTTCAGAAGGTGAACACAAAATTTGGATATTTTAGACATACACGCACAGCTTTGCATTTTGTCTAGTACGATATTCAGTCAATAAACAGCAGGTGTGTTATAGTGCGTGTGTGAAAGTATATGCCAAATTTGACTTTGTTCAGTGTACTTTATAACTTTAAAAACTTGCTTGCACAAGGACAATCCTTCATGGATAGGTTTTGTTAAAATTACAGGCATGTTACAATCAGATAATGTTTTGGATGGTTGTAAGACTTAATAATTTATCAGTTTGTGTTTCAGTCAATAGTTTAACTTTAAGGTGATGCATGCAAACTTTGTACACCCGTGACCTGGTCCTCTCTATTGTAGGTTCTCGAGCTGGAAGGGAAGGACAAAGGAGAATGGGGGTTTAAGGCCCTGAAGCAGATGATCAAAATCAATTTTAAGTTGGTATGTAGACATAGGTATTCACATAAACATTCCTTGTTGGACCTGGTGTGCCATGGCCCACGTGCCATGGCCCACTGATCTCCAACTGGTTCAACTAACGAGGTAGCCTTTGTCATCAATGATTTTGTCTTGTAGCACCTAAATCCTTGGAAACCAAGCTCAGAGGCACATCAAAAAGGGTTGTTCAGTCTCAAAATCGATCAGCAGTATTAAAGTTGTCCACATATAGATGGATTAGTTGTGTGACTTGTTATTACTGGAAGAAATTCTCCATTGTCTTTATAGGTGTCAACCTTAGCACTTTCAGGTGGGATAATAAACAATATTGTTGTTTCCTAATATTTCTGATTTTGTTATTAAATATCCCGCTTTTTACAAACAATTACTGGTGTGGCCCTATTTTTATTAAATGTCTGTGTACCCGTATTTTTTCTGATTATCACTGTGGCCCCAATTTTACTTAAGGCCAGACATGGCAGGTAGATATGATTATTTTTTAATTTGTGCAAACAGTTCAATTTTTTCTGCCCAATGCATGAAAAGGGTCTTTCTGAGAAAAATATACATTGAACTTTTTTCAGCCAGACCCCCGTATCAATGGTAACAAACAAAATGGCTGCAATTTTGAGCAAATATTGGCCAATTTGGAAACACTGCCATTTCTTATTGGACCCATATATAGTTATAATTCTTGCAAATCCATGTTCTCTATATATGCTATTGTTCACTGATCAGAGCATTTTTTGAAATGTGTTTTTTTTTAATAATTTTTTGGTAAAATATGAAAAATATTGTGTTTTTTGGCAACAAATATGGCTACATCTTTCAAACTATTCATGATTTTAAAAAGGTGTCTGACCATTGCACACTGTAGGATATGCTGAATACAACACTGGAAACATTATTTATATAGCATAATTATTCCCAGAGATATTCCGTTTCCAAATGGAGATTTTTGAGAAAAAAAACGTTTTTAGAAAATGGCTGTCAAAGATTGCATAATGGATTTCATTACATGATATCGACATGCTTGGTCCATGACTAAAACTCACTTAGAGGTACATAATTGTCATAGAAGTGAACTTTATTGATAGTATGTATACAAAGGTATAATAATCTGGCAGAAAACCATTTTCAGTATTTTTTGTCAAAAAACACCATTTCACCTGGGGTGTCTGGCCTTAAATAACCATTGTGTTGGCATTTCTTTCTTGAATAAGATTGCCACCAAGAGATTCAACTCCAAATGGCTAGTGGACATGCAAGCCATTGGCTTTTTTACTGAAAGGTTGTTGTGGTCCAGGCCTTTATGTAGGATAACATTTTGACCAGTCTATATATGCATGTTTGCGCGTGCACATACAATCCAGTGCAAATAGGCATATATATATTTATACACATAAATACATATATGTGTATAGCACATGACACATTTTTCAAGCACAAAGGACATAACTACCAGTGACTGAATAAGCTTTTTTGCTCCTCAAATTTCCACCCGTCCAAATTACAATTTCAACCCGTCCAAAAACGAGCATTACCCGTCCAAATGACATGTGTTCCCAGGGCCGTGTGAATGAGATGATGGACCGGTACAAACAGCTGCTGTCTTACATAAAGAGTGCCGTCACACGCAACTACTCCGAGAAATCCATCAATGCCATCCTTGACTACATATCCACATCAAAACAGGTTTGTGGCAAATACACCTGAACCTAGTAATTTTTCTTAATTTCTTCTAAATCCTTTTTATCCCAAACTTGCAGAAATGCTACACATGTTCCAGGTAGAGTCAATAATATAAAAGGTTTTTTGCTCCTCACATTTCCACCTGTCCAAAATAAATTGAGCCCGTCAAATGGTGGGTGGTCTCTAAATACGCCTATGTATGTTGTTACACTTTTCCTGTATTTGAAAATCAATTTACCTTTTTAGTCCTTTGGCCGAAGGGAGTATTGCCATCACTCTGCGTCCGCCGTTCGACATCCGCCGTTACCTGCCGTATCTCAGAAACCGTTCAACAACTTTTTCTCAAATTTTGCATAGACATATCTTGGGGCACTGCCACTATGCATGATAAATCTGTATTTGATTGAATCATTCTAAGGGCTCCACAGGGCCTCCAAGGACTCCAAAACTGGTAAAAATGTAACATTTTGCCTTTTTTTTTTTTAACTCTTAAGTAACTTTTTCTCTAATTTTGCAGACATTTCATGTGGTAGTGCCACTGTACACAAGAAGCAAGAAATCTGTATTTGATTGAATCATTCTAAGGGCTCCAAAGGTCCCCTAAAATGCTTAAATTTGCTAACTAAATGGTCTACTACAGCAGCAGATCTAGCAGGCTTCCAGTCCTTTTGTTCAATTAATCCCTTTTCCCACAACATCTGTCACACCTCACTGTGGCTGGTGGTGGAAAGTGTGACTAATCTGTAATTGGTCACTGGCAGAGGCTTGGGTCAACACACTGCTTTACCAGAAACAGAACACTATTCCCCTTCCCAAAACATCTGTCACATACGGAGTCTGTGTCTTGTATGGATATATATTTTTATGCAGTTGTCTTATATAAGCAGAAAGTTAATTGAAATTAGTTATTCTTAGGCCATAGAAAAGTAATTCCCGGTTTCTTATCAATGCATGTATTTAAAAATATGTGCCACAACATTTTATTTTCTATTATAATTATTCCTCTAAATGCAAGATGTGGTGCAATAAGTGAACAGTAAACCTGTCAACATTTTACTTCCATCATAACCCTTAATGATCTGTAACTATGATTCACCAAAAAACATTTGATTAATAATTACCTACAGGGTTGTTTGATTTATGCCAGGCAGAAACTGTTTCTGCCCGGCAGAAACGGCAACAATAGGAAATACATGCCATTGATAGGCAGACGTGTTCTTTTTATAGAAAACTTCAGTTTCTCTCTGTACCTATGTACGTATGATAACCATTTGTCCGCCCTGCTCACAATAAACATCACATGAATGATAAAAGGAAGATCACTGCCACTTAACTTGTGGATTATTATTATTAAACTGTTCTGCTACTGCTTGGTTGACAGTTAATTAGTGGGTCAAGTTCAAATACATCAGCACGTTTTCACACCTGCATGGTAGTTTAGGCTCAGTAGTGTGCTGGCAGCTACTAAACCTAAAGGCTTGTGTGAAAAGGATAGTTGGCAGAAGAACTAACTTCAAAGCACCATTGCATCCATTTAGCCAGGCAGCAGTCACACTGTCCCAGTGTCTGCTGCTATGTTTATATAATAATTATATAGGCTTAATGATCCCAATACCAATCTGTTGGCACAATGTCAGATAATAGAACTAGGTTAAACATCTTAACAATAACTATAATTAGTTCTGTGGGGCTGTTTTTTTCAAAAACTGTTCAGTAACTTTTTCTCTAATTTTTCATAGACATTTCATGTGATAGTGCCTGCTATTGTTTGATAGACTCCTGTTAAACTGGACAGTTGCATGTAGGTTTTAAACTGTGTCAAACAGTGAGTCTACCTTTTGCTCTCAAATAATCTGTCCTCTTAGTTTTA
Organism: Paraescarpia echinospica; assembly: GCA_020002185.1. NCBI lineage: Eukaryota > Metazoa > Annelida > Polychaeta > Sabellida > Siboglinidae > Paraescarpia > Paraescarpia echinospica. The sequence goes on from CM034541.1 coordinate 27,108,461, forward strand.
CACATAAAGACATAATCTAGCATAACTTGATAAGTTTTTGTAGCAGCACATTTGTACTTCCAGTGTATCATTGCAACATAACATACACACTGTGTGCCACATTTGCATGTAATATTTCCATGCAGTCCATTTGCATATATAAACTTCAACAGCCGTTTTCTTCACTTTTTGACTCCTACCATGTTCAATGCTCCATAACTTCGCCAATTTTTTTAGCAGTCATAATTTTTGAAACCCTGTAAAGCACCCTACCCAACCTTTACAAGAATGTAAGAAAACAATGTTACAATTTTTCCGACATCACTCATTTGGTCAGGGGTCACATATAGACATATTAATCCAAAGGACTTCAGGGCCACTTGGCCCATTTTAAAAATGTTTTCGCTGTTCGACTACCGCTAAATGGCAACAACGAAAGGTCTTGATTGCGAAATACGTAAAAATAATAACAATTTGAACCATCCAGTCTTATGAGCCTCTTCACATGCAGTTGGCTTGTGCTTGTTTGATAAACCAAAAGAAAAGTGCAATAGATGCCTTTCCAATATATAATTTTGGTAACTAACTATCCTAAGAAAACCATTCTGAATGTTAAAATATATTTTTAATTAGAATTTGACAAAACATTTTGTCAGGCTTCTACTGTTTCCATAATGGCATGTTGATGTGAAGTACCGTGTGTCCCCTGCAGATGGAGCTGCTGCAGAATTTCTACGAGACGACACTCGACGCTCTGCAGGAAGCGAAGAACGACCGACTTTGGTTCAAGACAAACACAAAACTGGGCAAGTTGCATTTTGACCGCGGAGAATACGCCAAGCTACAGAAGATCCTCAAACAACTACACCAGTCTTGTCAGGTGAGTGAGTCACGTTGGCGTATTTTGGCTTGGTGCAAAGCATCATGGGTATGCATGTGTTCAGGCTATGTCCCGTAAATTTACAAGTAGATGGGACAAACATTGAGATTTCTTTCTTCAACTTAATTCCAGTCTTCTTCGTCCATCTTTTTCTGTTCTCCAAGTTCACTTTGTCAATCTTTTCTCAACAATTCCCTCTATGTCCATCCCATTGCAGTCTCCTCACAACTACTTATTGAATCATCGCAAGCAGTCACAGCTGATGTTCAATCGTTGATGGCCATTTACAGTAAATCACATTTAAAAAGTCCATATATTTTTATTCTGTAAGACCAACTCTCACACCTTGAACAAATAAAATGTATTAATTATGCATTAAGAAAATGTCCTATCTAGCAGCCATATCTGCCCTAATGAATGCTGTGGAATGTTGTACAACAGACAGATGACGGAGAGGACGACCTGAAGAAAGGAACACAGCTGCTTGAGATCTACGCACTCGAGATACAGATGTACACTGCACAGAAGAACAACAAGAAGTTGAAGGCAAGATGCTTACAAATTGTGCCAAATATTTAATGTTTCTTAATGCTACCTGATAGATGACCTTATAGAATGCCTAAATCCCAGATGTGTGGAGTGCAATTGGGTCATTCCGTGTCAAAACAATCACTTTTAGGCCATTTTTGCACGACCCAACTCCATTTTTGATTAAATTTAGCACAGTTGTTGGCTCACATAAGAACATAAAAACCACAGATTATAAAAAATCTAGGTCAAGTAGTACTGAAGATATAGGTCACTGAACTTTGACCCGATTCACATACTGGACGTTACATTAACGTCCATAACTCTGCTTCTAATAAAGGTAGAAAAGAAAGTAAGATATCATTGGAAAGCCAGTTAATAGGTGCACATCTACATTGCAAAATTACACTTTTCATATAAATAAAAAAGTATAATTTATCATAATATGACCTTTGAACTCCAATACCCAAAAAAATGTATCCTCCGATTTTTTTTATTTTAATTCTCCAGCATATTACATCATTGCTCAAGCGTCCCTGAAAATATTAGGATGGGCAAATAATAATGTTCAGAGATACAGTAAATTTAGTACAGCCGGGTGACCTAATTTTGGTCTGCAGATCAGTCGATACCACACTGAATGTCGGCGTAACCTTTTCAGATTGCATAACAAACATGCTGTAATGTCTCATTTAACATGTTCACATTTTTTAATAAGGCCTCTCTTCTGTTTTCTCTTTGGATATCCTGTAGATGTGGTGCGATCAGTGTCAGTCATTGGGTCAACATTGGTAAGTCAACTAAGTCAAAGGGTGTCACTTTGTTACGGGTAAAACTATGAGGTTTTGGGTGAAGGAAGATTAGTTGGAATAACATTTGTTACATACGCAAGCCTCCAGTATCCATCATAGATGGCTTTCAGATATCCTTTGACGTCTGCCAGAATGAGGCCAACAGACTGTGCTGTGACAAGTTCATAACCTCTTCTCTTCATTGAAGTTATAGAATATGGTGCTACTTCCAAGTGATTCAATGATTATGCCTTAAAGAATAGTACCTTCTGCGTTCTTGCTATTGTTTTAGCTGTTTACAAACAGCTTGCTAGAAGAGTTGCTTATTCATAACTCTTCTGTGGTTGAAAATACCTTCCAAAGTGCAGAATTTGGTAGCAGGAATATATGGACTGGTGTGAACTCACAGGACTACATTGGTGTGGTGGTGTAATGTTCATATAATTATGGTCTATAGATTGGCTTTTGCATAACGTCTGTTGACCATTCCATTCCACCCACGTCATCACATATGCCCTTCCTGTGTGATGTTGCATAAAAGTACCACTTCGCATATTTCCCCAAATCCTGCAAGTGGCGGTAGAGGTTCAGAAAGTGTTCGCAGTCCGTATGCTAACTAGCACAACCATCAGGAAAGTTGATGTTTCTTTGCCCAGCTGTACATTTTGCAGTGACAAAAATTATGCTGTGTTTTGGTAGAGGTGTACCACAATGGTGTCACATATGCTGTAGTCAGAAATTACAACATAACTGTGACACACATTCATTTCCTACTTCCTGATTGAAGCAATATAATTGGTGTGCACAGTGTTGCCTGTGCATCACTTATCTGATGGCTGTGCTGGTTAGTATAAAAAATGCAAAAACTTTCTGAACCTCTGCCACCACAAGCAGACTCCAGTCTAGCACTTTTCTCAAAAACAACATGTGATGGTGTGGATGGAATGGTCATGAGACCAGACCAAAAGCCAGTCTACAAAAAACATAATATTTTATGCAGTTGTTTGAATCGGCCCATATACCAGCTACCGAGTTCTGCTTTACGGAAGAGTCCTACGAAGCAGCTATCTTCTTACAAGCTTACAAGCTATATAGAAACAGCTAAAACAACAGCAGAAACACATGTTCTACACATCATCAAGTAATTATCATTGAATCATTTGGAAGTAGCACTATATTCTACATCATCCCTAAAAAGGGAAGAGGTGACAGCCCAGTGTGTTGGCCTCATCTGGCAGATGCCAAGCGGTATGTGACGGCCATGTACAATGGACACTGGAGGCTAGCGCATGTAACAAATATTCTGGCTGATCTTCTTTCACCCATATGGTCCAACACCATCAAAGTTTTACCCATAACAAAGTGACATTCTTTGAGTTAGTATTCTCCTCACCAATGTTGACCCAACGACTGACACTGGTTACACCTGGTTATCCAAAGAGAAAGTAAAACATGTGAACATGTTAAATGAGACATTACAGCATGTATGTACACTCATTTAATTATAAGACACCCTTTATCATGCTTTTTATGTGATCTGAAAAGTTTATTCGGAAATTCGGTGTGGTATTGACTGATCTGCAGACCAAACATAGGTTGCCGGCTGTACTAAATTTACTGTATCTCTGAACATTATTATTTGCCCATCTTAATATTTTCAGGAACTCTTGAACAATGATATAGGATGCTATAGAATTAAAATTTAAAAAATCAAAGGATACATTTTTTGGGTATCGGAAGTCAAAGGTCACATTATGATAAATGATACTTTTATATTTACATGAAAAATGTAATTTTACAATGTCAATATGTGCACATTTACTGGCTTTCCAATGATGTCTTACTTTCTTTTCTACCTTTATTAGAAGCAGAGTTATGGATGTTACTGTAACGGCCAGTATGCGAATGGGGTCAAAGTTCAGTGACTTATATCTTCATTAATATTTGACCTAGGTTCTTTATAATTTGCAATTTTGATGTTCTCATGGAAGCCAACACCTGTGCTGAATTTCATAAAAATTGTAGTCGGGTGATGTTTTGAGTGATTTATTTGACATGGAATGACCGAATTAGAGGTTTTTTGTATCTACATTTGGATATGGACACATCTCTTAAACTGTTTTCTAACAGTAATTTTCTATAATATGTTTTTTTTCTCCATGACACCCTCGGTCCATTGTATTACTATCATACACTCCTTGTGACATAATCATTGTTAATGTATATATATATCGTAGTTTATGGGGTCACAAGAAGACAACATCTAACATACAAAATGCTATAAGTGAAGTTAGCAAACGGGATTGTATTATTATGGGAGATTTTAACCATGGTCATATACAATGGAAATCTCTACAGATTACGTGGAGTGAGAACCACAAGTTTTTAGTTTTAGTACAAGACAGTTTCCTTTCTCAACATGTGCTAGAGCCAACCAGGGGTGAGAATGTGTTAGACATAGTTTTGTCCTCACAGAATGAATTAGTTGACAATGTAAAACTAGGTGAGCCACTGGGGAGTAGTGATCACAACCAGATACATTTTACCATCAAAGTAAAATCAGAAAGAAATACTAAAAAGCAGTTCAGGAGAAATTTTCACAAAGGAAGATATAAAGAAATGATAAAATATTTAGCAAAGATAGACTGGAACAACACACTGAAGAATAAGTCAGCAACAGAATGCTGGAATATCTTAAAGAGTGAAATAAATTTGTTCCCTTAAAAAACAAGGGAAACGGTCCGGAAAGAAATAAAGAAGCCATTAAAAAAATTAAGTACAATCAATGTGGAAGTCATATAGATGTACTGGAAATAACGAAAACTACAACATTTATAAAGAAGCACTAAACCAAGCTACAACTGAAATTCGAAGAGAAGCTACGAAAAAAAATTAGCATGTAATATAAAACAAGACAGCAAGAGTTTTTATGCATATGTTAGAAGCAAACAGAAAGTTCAGGATACGGTCGGTCCTCTAGAAGATAGTACTGGAAATATAATATCAGAGGGATTCTTAATGGCAGAAGACTTGAATGAGTACTTTAGTTCAGTGTTTACCAGGGAAGATATCAGTTCACTGCCAGTACCAGAGGCTAAGTTCAAGGGGGCAGAATCAGACTATTTAGGACAGTTAATTGTAACACCAGAAATGGTAGCTAAGAAAATTAGGGCTATGAAGGATAATAAATCACCTGGAGTGGATGGGATTCCGCCCAAACTACTATTGGTAATTGTAGAACAAATTAGCATACCACTTGCCACAGTTTTCAACTTGTCATTAGAAGAGGGCGTGGTTCCCTTAGAATGGAAAGAAGCGAACATTATACCGTTATTTAAAGAACTACAAACCAGTGAGTTTAACGTCAGTGATTTGCAAATTATTAGAAAGACTAATTCAAGATCACATGGTGGATTTTCTTGTTAAACATAACTTGTTAAACCCATCTCAACATGGGTTTCTAAAAGCGAGGTCATGCTTAACAAATATGTTATGTTTTTTTGAAGATATCACTAAGTGGGTAGACGAGGGATCACCAGTAGATATCATCTACCTAGATTTTCAGAAAGCTTTCGACAAAGTGCCACATCAAAGGTTGCTGCTTAAACTAAAGGCCCACAGCATAGGAAATGGTTTAATTAACTGGATAGAAAAATGGCTAATTGACAGAAGACAACGGGTAGTAGTTGATGGGGAGGCTTCAAACTGGAAATCAAATTCTTAATATATATCAACGATTTGGATGACGATATAACAAGCAAGGTGTTGAAATTTGCGGATGATACAAAATTGTTTAGAAGGATTAAAAGTGATGGAGATAGACAACATTTACAAGATGATCTTGACAGGTTGATAAAATGGTCTGAAAAATGGCAAATGTTGTTCAATTTTGGGAAATGTAAATGCCTCCACACAGGACATGGGAAAGAAGATGTACAATATGCAATGGGAGGTTCTGTACTAAGTACTACTGTTAAAGAAAAGGACTTAGGGTTAACCATTAGTGCTGATATGAAGGTTTCAGAGCAGTGCAGTATTGCTGCTTCAAAGGGAAATCAAATCCTTGGATTAATTAGGTGAAACATAACGTATAAGGAAAAAGAGCTAATAATACCACTGTACAAAACAATAGTTAGGCCTCATTTAGAATATTGTATTCAAGCGTGGTGGCCATATCGCAGGAAAGACATAGATATGCTAGAAAGAATACATAGGAGAGTAACTAAAATGATACCTAAACTGAGGGATCTTAGTTACGAAATACGCCTAAAAATGTGGTTGAACAACACTGGAGACCAGGAGATTGAGAGGAGATCAGATAGAAGTGTTTAAAATATTTAACGGTTATGAAAAATATTGACAGAAATATTTTTTTCTCAGTTAAGAAATATAAAAGGACCAGAGGACATGAAGTTACATTAGTAAAGGAGCAGTGTAGATTAGATACAAGAAAGTTCTCATTCTCACAAAGGACTGTAAATGAATGGAACAGATTGTCTCCTGATTGGTGCTAGTAGCGTGAATATGTTTAAAAATCAAATTGACACACCTTAAAAGTGCGGGATACACGTAGATAAAAATTATTGGACTCTCGATAAGTCGAAAGGCTTCCTTGTCCACCTGCCATCTAGAGTTAATTTTCTGGATGGCAATCTTGTTAAATCTTGCTAATGCCATGTGGCCACCATGCAACACAATTTTATGTTTTAAACTGTTGTTTTGTGTATGCTGTTATGTTGTTGTTGGTGCAATATTTGATTTGGTGTAAATAAGAACCTGACAATAGACGATGGTCGATTTCAATGGATGAGTAGTCTTCATGCGGTAATTGCAGCATGGCTGAATACTCCTCAGAGAAGTCAAGTTGATTTTCAAATGAACATATCTGCTAGGTGATGAAGTGTAAAGCACTTTGTGCATCCCCTAGGACTAGATATCATGCTCAGGGTGCACGGTGGATTTAGTTGACAGGTAGTCTGTCGGACTAGCTGACTCAGAAACAACTAGTCCTCATATTATTTTAGTAGTCCTTAAAAATAAATGTGCCAGGTACCATCAATCATACTGTTGTGTCATCAGCGTTCGAAATAGCACTTGTCCATTTGTCCGGGACAAGTAAAATGACTCTACATGGTTATCCGGTAGACAAGTGAAAATTTACAGTAAATAGTGACGCATGCAACATTGCAAACTTTTTATTTGAGGAAATTCAAACGTAAATGAAATTCGCTAGCAATCGCGCACGTTGCAATCTTGTTAGTGTGTCGGCATCTTGTTATTCCGCCGCCAAAGTGTTGTACTTCAGCGTTCGACCGAGTTTAGTGTCTGCGTTAACAGGGTCATACGCTGAGCGCACCGACCTAGCTCTGTCATACACGTAGGACAGACTCCGCATCAGCCATCGTTGATCGAGGCTGTATTTCATAAAATCGTAAATCGTTCAGTTTGGCCGACGTACACCTTGCTTCCACCCACGGATCACATTTGACGAACTTTGGAAATAATAGACTTTGTATCGCTACCTGTTATTTGAATAATTATATAGTTTTAACCATTATTACACCTAACCCACGCGGACTCGGCAGTCTTCCAAGTCATCGAACGTTGTTAGCTGATCCAGTCCCAAATCGATAAAGTTCAATCTAAGGTAAATCTATGGTGATGGTTGATAAACGGAATATTAATGAAATTTCATAATTGTTGTGTCTGTGTAATATTTATTCTAACCATAAATTGCGAGTTTTCGAAGCCAAATTTTATGCAAGACGCGCGGCAGGGTGCCAACCGCCGTTGATATGTCGGCTTCCGCCAACTACGTCAGTCTGCGTGCGGCTGCGACGTTACATCGTAACTAAATCTATAAATTATATTCCGCCCGGTAAACATAATTCGGGCACCGTTAAAACTGTTTGTACATAATTGAAATGGTAATATAAAATTTAGTAAAAATATGCGTTTGTTTGCTCGTGATCAATTGAATATTATCTTCGTTTGTAAAATACAGAGCTTTGTTAATATTGAAGTTCATAGAGATTGAACAAAATAATATCAGATTATATTATAGTTTATTATGATTTTTGTGACATTTCCTGGCTTTGCATTGGTCGTGTTCCTGATAGTTGAGTGCCATCTTCAATGACAAACTGATGCCAAAATTGTACAGCAGTGTTATGTTATATATGTATATACCATATTAAACAAAAACAGTTTTTGCAACATTATAACAAATAGCAAGGATAACAATTGTCTCATTCCTATCATCGTAATAATTATTTGTTATTAATAAAAGCGTTCATATCAGCATCACTAAAATATTGGTATACATCATGTAACGTGTCTAGTTTTAATATTCGTGATGAATATATATATATAGTAATGATAATGGACCGAAACAAATTTTGCATTTTCAAAATTTGCAGATTAAATCAAAATGTGTCTTTGATCGCAAGTCACTCAGATGTACATGCAACGAAACAGCAGGAACATTGTGTTGTTGTCATAAAAATAAGACATACTTTTTTATGCTTTTTTCCGAAGCTTCGAATCCCCTTGACAACCACTCAGACAAGTTAAAATTTTGGCGGACAAGTAGATTTCAAAACTTACTTTTCCGGCAGACAAGTAAATATTCTGGCTTATTTCTATCGCTGGTCATATATGTGTGACACATAGTAAAAGTGGCTTTATTTCATAAAGAAAACAAGCCGTTTCTCATTTCAATTAAATGTTCAACTAAATGTGTCATTAATAGAAACAAATACATGTGATTTCGTAGATCCAATTGCAAAGTTATCAGAAGAAATGACTAGTTTAATCAGGGGCAGCAAACAGGAGTCGTGGACTAGGTGATGCCAGCAGAATTTGAAGCCTGACGGCAACAAAGGACCGACATTGTCGAACTAAGTTGCATCATTTGCCCTACACTTTTCATTAGCGTTTTCTTTCCCGAAGCCGACTGAACAATTAGTAACATTGCTGGCGTTTGGTAACTTGGTAAAATAATCACCCGATGCAGGAATAACGCAACTACCATCACGACGGGATAGCACGTAACGATGTCTGTAACCCGCGCATGTATGTTAGTCCATGTCGCTCATCACTCATGATCGCTAGGTGGCACTACCTATTCTACGCTAACCAGATGTAAACAGCCGCCATTTATATTCACTGCGTTCAGCAAGTTTCCCATCTGACAGTCGTACGGAATATTTAGGTGCCTGTGATAAAATGCTACCTTACTGTCTTATTTTGTTTTATTCCATCACAACACCCAACTAGCGTATACATAGCGTAAATTAATTCACATAATAACAGCTAGTCCTATGGGACTGCTCCACTAAATAAGGACTAGTCCGATCACTGAAACTACTCGTCCGGGACGATCGGACCGGCCTTATTTCGCAGCCTGCATGCTAAATAAGAACTTTGTGTTGAATGTTCCACTGTAGTATAAGTATATTTCTGTGTGGTTTCATGGCATGTTGTTGCTTTGTTTCAGGCCCTCTATGAACAATCATTACACATCAAGTCAGCCATTCCACACCCCCTCATCATGGGGGTGATACGAGGTACCCAGCCTCCCTATGCACCTCCTACTTCCTTCATCATGCTCCTCTTGAGCCAGGTCTTTATGCACAATGAAATTGACACCAGTCCGAAATTTTTTTTATAGGTACTCGCGTTTATACATGCACATACAATCCAGAACATATCTGCAGATACATACAGAAATACCATACACATGACACTTATATATACAGAAATACCATACACATGACACTTACATACACACAAATACCATACACATGACACTTATATACACACAAATACCATACACGTGACACTTGTTTTCAAAGCATAATGGACACAAAGTTTTTTTGCACCACAAATTTCTGTGTATCAAAATTCAAATTTCTACCCGTCCAAATGATTGGATCTCTAGATAAAGCTATGTAAACTTAGCCACAACTCAACCACTCTTGGTGCTCACTGCACAAGAAACTTTTTCACAAACATTTAAGCAAGCCTGAGTTTGAGCCACTCAACTACTCTGTCCTTGAGTTAGTCGCAAACAATGGAACAGTGCACACTATTTCATCTATAAAACATAATGTCTCATCCTGGGATGGCAACCAGCATCAACATGTTCACATTATTCTATAAAACGTAGTGTCTCATCCCGGGATGGCAACCAGCATCAACATGTTCACATTAATCTATAAAACATAGTGTCTCATCCCGGGATGGCAACCAGCATCAAAATGTTCACATTAAGCTATAAAATGTAGTGTCTCATCCTGGGATGGCAACCAGCATCAATATGTTCACATTAAGCTATAAAATGTAGTGTCTCATCCTGGGATGGCAACCAGCATCAATATGTTCACATTAATCTATAAAACATAGTGTCTCATCCCGGGATGGCAACCAGCATCAAAATGTTCACATTAATCTATAAAACGTGTCTCATCCCGGGATGGCAACCAGCATCAACATGTTCACATTAATCTATAAAACATAGTGTCTCATCCCGGGATGGCAATCAGCATCAACATGTTCACATTAATCTATATAACGTAGTGTCTCATTCCGGAATGGCAACCAGCATCAACATGTTCACATTAATCTATAAAACGTAGTGTCTCATCCCGGGATGGCAACCAGCATCAACATGTTCACATTAATCTATAAAACGTATTGTCTCATCCCGGAATGGCAACCAGCATCAACATGTTCACATTAATCTATAAAACGTAGTGTTTCATCCCAGAATGGCAACCAGCTTCAACATGTTCACATTAATCTATAAAACGTAGTGTTTCATCCCGGAATGGCAACCAGCATCAACATGTTCACATTAATCTATAAAACGTAGTAGTGTCTCATCCCGGGATGGCAACCAGCATCAACATGTTCACATTAATCTATAAAACATAGTGTCTCATCCCGGAATGGCAACCAGCATCAACATGTTCACATTAATCTATAAAACGTAGTGTCTCATCCCAGAATGGCAACCAGCATCAACATGTTCACATTAATCTATAAAACGTAGTGTCTCATCCCGGAATGGCAACCAGCAACAACATGTTCACATTAATCTATAAAACGTAGTGTCATCCCAGAATGGCAACCAGCATCAACATGTTCACATTAATCTATAAAACGTAGTGTCTCATCCCGGGATGGCAACCAGCATCAACATGTTCACATTAACACAAAGCAACATGTATAAAAGGGCTAGGTCTTAAACAACGGTTTACACTTCCAAGTAAGACACCACATACATAAGTTCAGACGTGTTTCGAAAACGCAGGATTGTGTGACCCACTACAGTCATATATGCTTACGCTGCACAAGAACGTCTCGGTCACTTCCCATGAATTTTATGATTTTGAAAGAAATGGGTACCTTATCTTTCAATGTCCAGTTTACTTTCAAATAATCACAAATACTTGTTGCTTGTTGGTTTGCACATAGCCCAATGTTTATATCAATGGCAACCAGCAACAACATGTTCACATTAATCTATAAAACGTAGTGTCTCATCCCGGAATGGCAACCAGCATCAACATGTTCACATTAATCTATAAAACGTAGTGTCTCATCCCGGAATGGCAACCAGCATCAACATGTTCACATTAATCTATAAAACGTAGTGTCTCATCCCGGGATGGCAACCAGCAACAACATGTTCACATTAATCTATAAAACGTAGTGTTTCATCCAGGAATGGCAACCAGCATCAACATGTTCACATGTAGTGTCTCATCCAGGAATGGCAACCAGCATCAACATGTTCACATTAATCTATAAAACGTAGTGTCTCATCCCTGGATGGCAACCAGCAACAACATGTTCACATTAATCTATAAAACGTAGTGTTTCATCCAGGAATGGCAACCAGCATCAACATGTTCACATTAATCTATAAAACGTAGTGTCTCATCCCGGGATGGCAACCAGCAACAACATGTTCACATTAACACAAAGCAACATGTATAAAAGGACTAGGTCTTAAACAACGGTTTACACTTCCAAGTAAGACACCACATACAAGTAAGACACCACATACAAGTAAGACACCACATACAAGTAAGACACCACATACAAGTAAGACACCACATACAAGTAAGACACCACATACATAAGTTCAGACGTGTTTCGAAAACGCAGGATTGTGTGACCCACTACAGTCATATATGCTTACGCTGCACAAGAACGTCTCGGTCACTTCCCATGAATTTTATGATTTTGAAAGAAATGGGTACCTTATCTTTCAATGTCCAGTTTACTTTCAAATAATCACAAATACTTGTTGCTTGTTGGTTTGCACATAGCCCAATGTTTATATCAATTTTCTTCAAACGTTGATTTTTAAATGTTTGCTTCATTTTTAGAAATAAATAACAAACTACTGAAGACATTTCAACACATCATTATAAAGCTTATAATATGTAAAATCCAAAAACGTTCACAACTGTATTTTTCAGCTAAATACTCTGCCATGGCAGGTTTCATATTTGGATAGTGTCGTTAACCCTTCATTGATTGTTGTAGTTCAAGCAGCATTTGTTGACCCGTTGTTTGCTGGTTGTAGAGTGTGGAGGCAAGATGCACTTGAGGGAAGGAGAATACGAGAAGGCGCACACAGACTTCTTCGAGGCATTTAAAAACTACGACGAATCAGGCAGTCCAAGGTGAGAGTCAATTATGACAAGTGTACTTCTTAAATTGCTTAAAAATTCCTCTTTAAATGGAATTCATTTAGCCCATCACAAATCGGGTTTGCTGATATCCAGTGCATGAATAGTAAGTGTGCAGCCGGGTTAATAAAAGCATCGTTTAGATCATCAGAAGAATTGACTGATTGTTAGATTGGGTACTTTCCGAAAGTATGGATCATTTTATTGTATTGTATTGTATTTATTCAGATTCCAACAGGTCCAGTGGACCCAATAACAGGACTGATAACTGAAACAATACATATAAATAATACAGATTCCAACAGGTCCAGTGGACCCAATAACAGGACTGATAACTGAAACAATACATATAAATAATACAGATTCCAACAGGTCCAGTGGACCCAGTAACAGGACTGATAACTGAAACAATACATATAAATAATACAGATTCCAACAGGTCCAGTGGACCCAATAACAGGACTGATAACTGAAACAATGCATATAAATAATAAAACAATAATAGAATAATCAAAACAATAAGGACATAAAAACCACACAATATCAACATCAAATATACCAGGCAAACATCTGTCATACATAGACATTTTTAATTGAGGATCTAAATGGTTCAGCTCCTGAATATATATCACAAGTTGGATTATTTATATACAATGTGTTGAAAGTAGTCATACATCTATTCAAAACACAGTATTTTCTAATGTTGATTCTGCTATTGGAAACTCTAAAAGGGATGTAGTTTCGTAGAGATCGTGAAGGACAGTGACATTGGACAGCCCCTACCAGATACGACGAGTCTAGTTGGGAGTGTACACACTTGTGTAAAAACATGAGATCTGCAACTTGCCTACGATGTTGAAGAGAAGGTAGTCTAAAATGATGGCAAAGCTCAGGATAACTGTCAGAGGAGTACTGTATTCTGGATTTGTAACAGATATTTAACGAATGTCTTTTGAACTCGTTCGGTTTTGTCAATAAACTTACGTTGCCAGGGATTCCAGATAACACTGCAATACTCCAACAGGCTTCTGACTAGATCGCAAAGCCTGTACATGGGTAAATGTTGTGCAAACGCGCTTAATAAAACCACTCATCTTAAAAGCTTTGCAAACACAACGATTAATATAATCTTTAAAAGTCAAACTGTTGGTAAATGTGATACCAAGATCTTTGACAGCGGTGACCTTGGGCAGAGACTGGCTTAAAATCGTGTAGTCATAGGATATACGTTTCTTTTTGTTAGTGAATGACATTATGCAGCATTTCTCAACGTTAAGTTTAAGGTGCCATGTCTCACACCAAAGACATACACTGTCCAGATCCTTCTGCACCAACTGACAATCGGTCAATGACGTAATTTCTTTAAACAATTTGGAATCATCAGCATACAATGACATTTCACATGAATCAACATGATTAGTGAGATCGTTAATATACAAGATAAACAGAAGTGGTCCAATTTGTGAACCTTGTGGTACACCAGACAACACTGGCTTCCAGTCAGATGTTTTGCCTTCGAGGACCACGCGTTGTTTTCGGTTGACAAGGTAAGACTGTTATCATATATAGAATTTCTCAGCACATGTTGACCAGATCTGATCAGAAATTATCTAGTGTTTCTTTCCACAAAAATAGTTGTAAACTAGATATACCTCTTGTCATTACACAGCAAAGCACTCCAAAACCCTGCCAAACCAAATACTGGTATTGTATCTAGAATAAATGTAGCATTACCACAGTGGCCGCCATGGCTGTTGGATCTGGTCAGTTCTGACGCTAAACTACGACAGGCCGCCACTCACACAGCCCTTGCATCATTCAGTCCACATTAAATAATACATATTTTATATCACTGTGACAGTACGGTTTTCGCAAAAACAGGTCGCAGAAAATTGAAAATCCACACTTGTAAACCTATTTGGACCGTCATCGGATCTGTTCGACCAATTAGAAGACGTGTCCGTCTTCACTGCAGACGTTGCACGAAGTTTCTGCGATAAACCAAACAAAAGTTATGTCAAATTATTGTATAACCATGAATTTTTGGTAATGTTATCGCCTAAAATTCTAGTTCGTGTATATACACACCTATGTGTCAGTTTCACACTCCTCAGATGATATTTGTTATGTGATATTTTAAAAAGGTTTACAAGTGCGGAAATCGTATTTTGTGCGACCTAGTTGCACGGTTTTCGAGAACGCCACTGCAGACGGTGACGCTGTAACATCCGCCTGGTTACATCAGCATGCCGCTGGATATCCGCTAGGCAGGAAACCGCGTTGCGCTGGTTGTCCGCTAGATGGATTTGGCGTCTAGCTGTCATACAAGCAATCCCTATTCACAGTACGTTGGCTAATTGATTTTAAACTTGAAATTCAGGAGCTTGTATTCCAACCTTGCTCTGTTAAATATAAAATAAGAACTTATTAAATTTGTTTTTTGATTACTAGTAGTAATAACTAGCCAGTATAAGATTGGTATTTTTGCCATAATTGTATTATTAGTGTATATATTAATTAATTAATAATTATATATTCCTATGTTTATATAGCTATTGTAATAAGACACTAACAATAAAATTTGAGTTGTTGGTGCAATTATTCATTACTCTGTGTATTTAAATGCAAGTATCTCTCATGGATCCTTTCTTCAATTCATATAGCTAAGTATAAGTAGTATAGATATTAATTATGCAAAGTTGGGAATTAAGTGACATCTAATTATAGTCATTAAACTCTTTATGTAGTACTATAATAAGAAGCGCTAAACGTTAAATGATAATTTGTATAACACAAATGGGGATTCCACATTTACTATGTCCGCCATTTTGTTTTATGATAATTACATAATTAGTTATGCAAATGGTAACTAAGTGAGTTCTATTGAAAATGTTTGTGTTGTACTGTTTGACTATGCCTCAAATATTAATGATGTCCTTTTTGGAAAAATATGTATTCAAAAATTGGGATTCTACATTGAATATGTCCACCATTTTATTTTATACAAATTACGCCACTAATTATTCAAATTGTGGTAATTAATTGATAACAATGGAACAGTTTATGCTGTACTATTGTAAACGCAATTACAGAGTTAATTACATGCTCAGAATAACAATTTCTTCATAAAAACATTGGGAATCCTCATTAAATATGGCCACCATTTTGTAATAATTATGCTAATGGTGTACCAATTTTGCAAAAATCTTGGCAATGAAATGAGCTAGAATGAAATAAGATATGTTAAACTTTCTAATACCCTATAAATATACTCTAAACAATTAATGACATGACTTGAATTGCTTCTTGTTACAGTTTATGATCCAATATGTCGGCCATATTATGCTAATTAGGTCATGAAATATGCAAATTAGGTCAACGAAAATGCAAAAAATGAATTCCTCGTGTGAAAATACCTACATGTGCAAAATTTGAAGTAATTACCTCAACTAATGACTTATCTGCTGTGAAAACAATGACAAAAATGGTAAAATAGGGGCACACCCTGGAAATACTGTGACCCTATTCTTTCTGTGTTATTTTTCATGCTCACCGTTCCAACAAAAACCCCTGGGGAGTAACCTTTCCAACTTAATAACTTTGTTAGTAGTCCTGTTTTCATGAAATCAAAAACATTTACTTCAGAAGAAGAATCTCCTTACATGCATAACAAAACATGTTTAGGTAATGCAGTTGTTATTTTACATGTGGTAATGCTAATAAATGTTCAATAAATACGAATATTCTATTTCAGGTAAACAAAAAACTACTGGTACATGGCCGTATGTGTTAATAATAAGTTTGAAAATGTATAAATAAGTTACAAAAGTAAATAAATGAAATATTTAAATAACTGACAAATATATATAAACAAATACCAATTTAAAAATATAAATAATAAAATATGTAAAGAAATATTACTTATATTTATTAATTTAGATTGTAATGAAATACATAGTATATAAATCCCTCTGGGGACAGTTTGCCTGCCCTGCCGGCTGCCAGACTTGATGCTGACGTCAGTGTATGGGGGTGTCCTTATGTTACATTCTTCTGTAAGATGACAGTCCTATTTGTGTGACAAAGCCTTTGCTGCAGTCGCCACAGAAGATGATACCTACAGAACCACCTGGAAGGCAATGCCGACAATCGTGATCAAGTTGATATTTTTGTTATGACTGTTGCAGACGGACAACGTGTCTCAAGTACCTTGTCCTCGCCAACATGTTGATGAAGTCAGGCATCAACCCCTTCGACTCTCAGGAGGCGAAGCCCTACAAGAACGACCCCGAGATACTCGCCATGACGAACCTCGTCAGGTAGACCCCTTGTCTTCTCTCTAACTTCACTGTATCATCTGTATTACATCTTTTCTACCATTATTTTTAACATCTTGGGTGATATCTGGCTGGAAAATGAAAAGTCAAATGGGCTGATTTTGACAAGGTAGAAAAGAAATTCACGGGGAATTACCTTCCAAAATGTTTTTGTTTCTGTGTATTGATTTTTTTAATAACCAGTAGTTTATGCCAATGTTCTCATTGGTCTACATTAGATAACAAGATCTCCCAGCATTGACCTTAGATAATGATACCTTCCCAAAGTGACCAATCAGTCGACAAGGCAGAACCTTCATCGCCTCACGCTGGCCCCATAGCTCACATTTCTATTAAACCATGGTCCATACAACCATAGCGTTACACTCATCATGAGTTTCAACAACCAGCTCCTCCTAAAACTGTCTTTGTATAACCTAGTAATTATATTTTCTGAGTGCTTGCATTACACACACACGCTCACTCACACACGCATACACAGTATTACACACACCCATACACACACATGCAAACATTGTTACTGTGTTAATCTGGCGTGACCTGTGTCTGTCGCCTGCTTGTAGCGCGTACCAGAACAACGACATCAACGAGTTTGAGAAGATTCTGAAGATAAACAGTGTCAACATCATGCAGGACCCATTCATCAGAGAACACATCGAAGGTAAACGACATGAGAACCATGACTAACCAAGTTGAAGTTATTTAGTAATGGGTGATCACATAACTTCACAAAGCACAAGAATGTGTTAACATGGGCGGATTGGTCGACACCCGGCACTCCGGGGGAATAAATTGCTACATGGGTGTTACCTAGTGAGTGAATCTTGTTAATGCAAATTGATATTAATATCCATTTTGGATTGTAAACATTGCACGTGCCACACCTTGTATTGGGGGGAGGCTTTCAACCAAAGCTAAACGCATGTAAAGAATTTTTGAGCTGTAAACTTGTGGACTATCACTAACTATTAACAGTGCGCTACATATCTTGTCTACCACAATAGGGATATGTCTTCACTGTTGTATTATATTAAGTGTTCAACCAAATGATATAAGTTGTGGAGCCGTTGAACCAAGAAAATCTGAAAACTACTTACTTAAATAGAGAACTCATTTCCCCACCCCCAATATTGTGTGCTGTCTTTAATTTTAATGTACACCCTTAAAAATACCATATCAGAGATTACTCATGATAATGTTGTCCGATGTACGCAGGTAAGGTATTCTGTTTGTAGCATGTTATCCTGTGCATAGCTCCTCTGTGCTTGAAACAACCAAATACGTTACGAGTGACTTCAGACTACATTGTGTTCACGATAGCATCTTTAACAAGATTGTACTTATTTCTGGTTGATTTCAGACTTATTACGGAACATTCGAACACAAGTGTTGGTGAAACTGATAACGCCGTACACAAGAATTCACATACCTTTCATATCAAAAGTAAGTGCTTACAGCATAAACAGTTGATTTAATGAATCACTAGAGACATTACGTCATTTCATGCCAACAATTGATGCTGTTGGTTATCCTGATATATGCCATAGAAATTAAAGCTAGATTTCTTTATTAAAAACTGTGATTCATTAAAACAATACTGTATGGTGAAGATAGTAGAATTTAACATATTTCACGCTGTGTAGCTTTAATATAAACATTTCAATTGTGAAAGATGTACTTGCTGGCACAGCCACATCTGTTTGATCTCAAGCATTAACTTTACTGATTATATTTACTTGCGCCGTTCAGTATACGAGATGACATGATGACTGCTTTCCACCATTGACAGTTACTCATGGCATTGATAGATCAGTCCCACCGAGTGTGCGCAAAGAGTTTTGTTTGGACAACCTGTTCAAGGGTATCCAGAGTAACACTTTAAATTCTGCAAATTGTAGTTTTTTGTTTTGATGATGCTGAGATCCAGGACTTTATCCACTGAAGCCTGACAGAGTTGTGCTTTGTTTCAGGAACTCAACATAGATGTGCTGGAAGTGGAAAGCTTGCTAGTCTCGTGTATCTTAGACAAGTAAGTGTCGCTACAACACTGGCAGTTTTACTGCAGATCACAGAAAAACAAGACTCGTACTGCTTGAGTAAATGTCTTATTGGTACAAACATTACCCTTGAATACACGAGTGTTGTGATTAATTCCATCGATTGGTTTTGTGAATTTATATTTGATCATTCCATAAGGTATTGCATCTGCACTTGCTACTGGTAGACAAGCCTATTGTAATTCCGTTTTTACTCATGTATTTGTATACATGTATTTGAAAATAGAATGTTTTTGTTATTGTAACATGTTTCATGGCCCTGCAACGTTTCTAAGTAGGAATGCATAGAATAATTGTGACAGCTTGCAATGGTTCGGACCGTTAAGTATATTTCACCAAACTGACGAAAAGTGAGAATTCATTCTCAGGGGTGAAACTACAGATTTTTGTTTTTAGAAACAAACAATTTACTGCCAGTTTGAATAATGCAATTTGGAATTATTATCTTGAAAGTGTTTTTGATGTAAGTTTTTGATTGATGATGTCCATATCAAAGTTTGAATTTGTTGTGAGTCAGTTCAAACACACATAACTTTGTAATGCATTGACACAAGCAGATGGCACTGATGTGATGCAGTGATATCATTGTAAAAGTAAAATGTTGCCCTTTAACATGATACTAACTCTGTACCACCATTGACGCACACATGGCACTGATATCATTGTAAAACTAAAATGTTGCCCTTTAACATGATGCTAACTCTGTACCACCATTGACACACACAGATGGCACTGATATCATTGTAAAACTAAAATGTTGCCCTTTAACATGATGCTAACTCTGTACCACCATTGACACACACACACAGATGGCACTGATATCATTGTAAAACTAAAATGTTGCCCTTTAAGACGATGCTAACTCTGTACCACCATTGACACACACAGATGGCACTGATATCATTGTAAAAGTAAAATGTTGCCCTTTAACATGATGGTAACTCTGTACCACCATTGACACACACAGATGGCACTGATATCATTGTAAAAGTAAAATGTTGCCCTTTAACATGATGCTAACTCTGTACCACCATTGACACACACAGATGGCACTGATATTATTGTAAAACTAAAATGTTGCCCTTTAACATGATGCTAACTCTGTACCACCATTGACACACACAGATGGCACTGATATTGTAAAACTAAAATGTTGCCCTTTAACATGATGCTAACTCTGTACCACCATTGACACACAGAGATGGCACTGATATCATTGTAAAACTAAAATGTTGCCCTTTAACATGATGCTAACTCTGTACCACCATTGACACACAGAGATGGCACTGATATCATTGTAAAACTAAAATGTTGCCCTTTAACATGATGCTAACTTTGTACCACCATTGACACACACACACAGATGGCACTGATATCATTGTAAAACTAAAATGTTGCCCTTTAACATGATGCTAACTCTGTACCACCATTGACACACACAGATGGCACTGATATTGTAAAACTAAAATGTTGCCCTTTAACATGATGGTAACTCTGTACCACCATTGACACACACACAGATGGCACTGATATCATTGTAAAAGTAAAATGTTGCCCTTTAACATGATGCTAACTCTGTACCACCATTGACACACACACAGATGGCACTGATATTGTAAAACTAAAATGTTGCCCTTTAACATGATGGTAACTCTGTACCACCATTGACACACACACAGATGGCACTGATATCATTGTAAAAGTAAAATGTTGCCCTTTAACATGATGCTAACTCTGTACCACCATTGACACACACAGATGGCACTCATATTGTAAAACTAAAATGTTGCCCTTTAACATGATGCTAACTCTGTACCACCATTGACACACACAGATGGCACTGATATTGTAAAACTAAAATGTTGCCGTTTACCATGATGCTAACTCTGTACTACCATTGACACACACAGATGGCACTGATATCATTGTAAAACTAAAATGTTGCCCTTTAACATGATGCTAACTTTGTACCACCACTGACACACACAGAGATGGCACTGATATTGTAAAAACTAAAATGTTGTCCTTTAAGACGATGCTAACTCTGTACCACCATTGACACACACAGATGGCACTGATATCATTGCAAAACTAAAATGTTGCCCTTTAACATAATGCTAACTCTGTACCACCATTGACACACACAGATGGCACTGATATCATTGTAAAACTAAAATGTTGCCCTTTAACATGTTGCTAACTCTGTACCACCATTGACACACACAGATGGCACTGATATCATTGTAAAACTAAAATGTTGCCCTTTAACATGTTGCTAACTCTGTACCACCATTGACACACACAGATGGCACTGATATTGTAAAATAAAATGTTGCCCTTTAACATGATGCTAACCCTGTACCACCATTGACACACACAGATGGCACTGATATCATTGTAAAACTAAAATGTTGCCCTTTAACATGTTGCTAACTCTGTACCACCATTGACACACACAGATGGCACTGATATTGTAAAATAAAATGTTGCCCTTTAACATAATGCTAACTCTGTACCACCATTGACACACACAGATGGCACTGATATCATTGTAAAACTAAAATGTTGCCCTTTAACATGTTGCTAACTCTGTACCACCACTGACACACACACAGTTGGCACTGATATTGTAAAATAAAATGTTGCCCTTTAACACGATGCTAACTCTGTACCACCATTGACACACACACACACAGATGGCACTGATATTGTAAAACTAAAATGTTGCCCTTTAACATGATGCCAACTCTGTACTACCATTGACACACACATGGCACTGATATCATTGTAAAAGTAAAATGTTGCCCTTTAACATGATGCTAACTCTGTACCACCATTGACACACACACAGATGGCACTGATACTGTAAAATAAAATGTTGCCCTTTAACATGATGCTAACTCTGTACCACCACTGACACACACACAGATGGCACTGATATCATTGTAAAACTAAAATGTTGCCCTTTAACATGATGCTAACTCTGTACCACCATTGACACATACAGATGGCACTGATATTGTAAAACTAAAATGTTGCCCTTTAACATGATGCTAACCCTGTACCACCATTGACACACACAGATGGCACTGATATCATTGTAAAACTAAAATGTTGCAATTTAACATGATGCTAACTCTGTACCACCATTGACACACACACAGTTGGCACTGATATTGTAAAATAAAATGTTGCCCTTTAACACGATGCTAACTCTGTACCACCATTGACACACACACACACAGATGGCACTGATATTGTAAAATTAAAATGTTGCCCTTTAACACGATGCTAACTCTGTACCACCATTGACACACACACACACAGATGGCACTGATATTGTAAAATTAAAATGTTGCCCTTTAACACGATGCTAACTCTGTACCACCATTGACACACACACACACAGATGGCACTGATATTGTAAAATTAAAATGTTGCCCTTTAACACGATGCTAACTCTGTACCACCATTGACACACACACACACAGATGGCACTGATATTGTAAAATTAAAATGTTGCCCTTTAACACGATGCTAACTCTGTACCACCATTGACACACACACACACAGATGGCACTGATATTGTAAAATTAAAATGTTGCCCTTTAACACGATGCTAACTCTGTACCACCATTGACACACACAGATGGCACTGATATCATTGTAAAATAAAATGTTGCCCTTTAACATGATGCTAACTCTGTACCACCATTGACACACACAGATGGCACTGATATCATTGTAAAAGTAAAATGTTGCCCTTTAACATGATGCTAACTCTGTACCACCATTGACACACACAGATGGCACTGATATTGTAAAACTAAAATGTTGCCCTTTAACATGATGCTAACTCTGTACCACCATTGACACACAGAGATGGCACTGATATCATTGTAAAACTGAAATGTTGCCCTTTAACATGATGCTAACTCTGTACCACCATTGACACACACAGATGGCACTGATATCATTGTAAAACTAAAATGTTGCCCTTTAACATGATGCTAACTCTGTACCACCATTGACACACACACAGATGGCACTGATATCATTGTAAAACTAAAATGTTGCCCTTTAACATGATGCTAACTCTGTACCACCATTGACACACACAGATGGCACTGATATTGTAAAACTAAAATGTTGCCCTTTAACATGATGGTAACTCTGTACCACCATTGACACACACACAGATGGCACTGATATCATTGTAAAAGTAAAATGTTGCCCTTTAACATGATGCTAACTCTGTACCACCATTGACACACACACAGATGGCACTGATATTGTAAAAGTAAAATGTTGCCCTTTAACATGATGCTAACTCTACCACCATTGACACACACACAGAGATGGCACTGATATTGTAAAAACTAAAATGTTGCCCTTTAAGACGATGCTAACTCTGTACCACCATTGACACACACAGATGGCACTGATATCATTGTAAAAGTAAAATGTTGCCCTTTAACATGATGCTAACTCTGTACCACCATTGACACACACAGATGGCACTGATATTGTAAAACTAAAATGTTGCCCTTTAACATGATGCTAACTCTGTACCACCATTGACACACACAGATGGCACTGATATCATTGCAAAACTAAAATGTTGCCCTTTAACATGATGCTAACTCTGTACCACCATTGACACACACAGATGGCAGTGATATTGTAAAACTAAAATGTTGCCGTTTAACATGATGCTAACTCTGTACTACCATTGACACACACAGATGGCACTGATATCATTGTAAAACTAAAATGTTGCCCTTTAACATGATGCTAACTCTGTACCACCATTGACACACACAGATGGCACTGATATCATTGTAAAACTAAAATGTTGCCCTTTAACATGATGCTAACTCTGTACTACCATTGACACACACAGATGGCACTGATATCATTGTAAAACTAAAATGTTGCCCTTTAACATGATGCTAACTCTGTACCACCATTGACACACACAGATGGCACTGATATCATTGTAAAACTAAAATGTTGCCCTTTAACATGTTGCTAACTCTGTACCACCATTGACACACACACAGATGGCACTGATATTGTAAAACTAAAATGTTGCCCTTTAACATGATGCTAACTCTGTACCACCATTGACACACACACACACACACAGATGGCACTGATATTGTAAAACTAAAATGTTGCCCTTTAACACGATGCCAACTGTGTACCACCATTGACACACACACATGGCACTGATATAATTGTAAAACTAAAATGTTGCCCTTTAACATGATGCTAACTCTGTACCACCATTGACACACACACAGATGGCACTGATATTGTAAAACTAAAATGTTGCCCTTTAACATGATGCCAACTCTGTACTACCATTGACACACACATGGCACTGATATAATTGTAAAACTAAAATGTTGCCCTTTAACATGATGCTAACTCTGTACCACCATTGACACACACATGGCACTGATATAATTGTAAAAGTAAAATGTTGCCCTTTAACATGATGCTAACTCTGTACCACCATTGACACACACACAGATGGCACTGATATTGTAAAATAAAATGTTGCCCTTTAACATGATGCTAACTCTGTACCACCATTGACACACACACACATATGTCACTGATATTGTAAAACTAAAATGTTGCCCTTTAACATGATGCTAACTCTGTACCACCATTGACACACACACAGATGGCACTGATATCATTGTAAAAGTAAAATGTTGCCCTTTAACATGATGCTAACTCTGTACCACCATTGACACACACAGATGGCACTGATATCATTGTAAAACTAAAATGTTGCCCTTTAACATGATGCTAACTCTGTACCACCATTGACACACACAGATGGCACTGATATCATTGTAAAACTAAAATGTTGCCCTTTAACATGATGCTAACTCTGTACCACCATTGACACATACACAGATGGCACTGATATTGTAAAACTAAAATGTTGCCCTTTAACATGATACTAACTCTGTACCACCATTGACACACACACAGATGGCACTGATATCATTGTAAGACTAAATAGTTGCCCTTTAACATGATACTAACTCTGTACCACCATTGACACACACACAGATGGCACTGATATCATTGTAAAACTAAATAGTTGCCCTTTAACATGATACTAACTCTGTACCACCATTGACGCACACATGGCACTGATATCATTGTAAAAGTAAAATGTTGCCCTTTAACATGATGCTAACTCTGTACCACCATTGACACACACAGATGGCACTGATATCATTGTAAAAGTAAAATGTTGCCCTTTAAGACGATGCTAACTCTGTACCACCATTGACACACACAGATGGTGCACTGTGACAATAATGTAAAACTAAAAATAAGTTGCCACCTTTTAACATGATGCTGAACTCTGTACCCACCATTGACACATACACAGATGGTACCGATATTAAACCAAAATGTACGTTCCCTTTAACATGATACTCAACCTTGTACCACCATTGACATTAATAATAATAGATGGTAATTGATATCATTGTAAAAGTAAAATGTTGCCCTTTAAGACGATGCTAACTCTGTACCACCATTGACACACACAGATGGCACTGATATCATTGTAAAAGTAAAATGTTGCCCTTTAAGACGATGCTAACTCTGTACCACCATTGACACACACAGATGGCACTGATATCATTGTAAAAGTAAAATGTTGCCCTTTAAGACGATGCTAACTCTGTACCACCATTGACACACACAGATGGCACTGATATCATTGTAAAAGTAAAATGTTGCCCTTTAAGACGATGCTAACTCTGTACCACCATTGACACACACAGATGGCACTGATATCATTGTAAAAGTAAAATGTTGCCCTTTAAGACGATGCTAACTCTGTACCACCATTGACACACACAGATGGCACTGATATCATTGTAAAACTAAAATGTTGCCCTTTAAGACGATGCTAACTCTGTACCACCATTGACACACACAGATGGCACTGATATCATTGTAAAAGTAAAATGTTGCCCTTTAACATGATGCTAACTCTGTACCACCATTGACACACACAGATGGCACTGATATTGTAAAACTAAAATGTTGCCCTTTAACATGATGCTAACTCTGTACCACCATTGACACACAGAGATGGCACTGATATCATTGTAAAACTGAAATGTTGCCCTTTAACATGATGCTAACTCTGTACCACCATTGACACACACAGATGGCACTGATATCATTGTAAAACTAAAATGTTGCCCTTTAACATGATGCTAACTCTGTACCACCATTGACACACACACAGATGGCACTGATATCATTGTAAAACTAAAATGTTGCCCTTTAACATGATGCTAACTCTGTACCACCATTGACACACACAGATGGCACTGATATTGTAAAACTAAAATGTTGCCCTTTAACATGATGGTAACTCTGTACCACCATTGACACACACACAGATGGCACTGATATCATTGTAAAAGTAAAATGTTGCCCTTTAACATGATGCTAACTCTGTACCACCATTGACACACACACAGATGGCACTGATATTGTAAAAGTAAAATGTTGCCCTTTAACATGATGCTAACTCTACCACCATTGACACACACACAGAGATGGCACTGATATTGTAAAAACTAAAATGTTGCCCTTTAAGACGATGCTAACTCTGTACCACCATTGACACACACAGATGGCACTGATATCATTGTAAAAGTAAAATGTTGCCCTTTAACATGATGCTAACTCTGTACCACCATTGACACACACAGATGGCACTGATATTGTAAAACTAAAATGTTGCCCTTTAACATGATGCTAACTCTGTACCACCATTGACACACACAGATGGCACTGATATCATTGCAAAACTAAAATGTTGCCCTTTAACATGATGCTAACTCTGTACCACCATTGACACACACAGATGGCAGTGATATTGTAAAACTAAAATGTTGCCGTTTAACATGATGCTAACTCTGTACTACCATTGACACACACAGATGGCACTGATATCATTGTAAAACTAAAATGTTGCCCTTTAACATGATGCTAACTCTGTACCACCATTGACACACACAGATGGCACTGATATCATTGTAAAACTAAAATGTTGCCCTTTAACATGATGCTAACTCTGTACCACCATTGACACACACAGATGGCACTGATATCATTGTAAAACTAAAATGTTGCCCTTTAACATGATGCTAACTCTGTACCACCATTGACACA
>CM034541.1:27136967-27239496 GCA_020002185.1 Paraescarpia echinospica
TGCCATGGGGATGTCCTAAATGACCATAAAGCAATTCAGTGGGACCACTGCCTAAACTGGATCCACTCACAATGCTGTGCAATAGATGACAATGAATACAAACGATTAATAAATTCCTCATGTTCGTGGGCCTGCCCCGAATGCAACAACTTCAACTTCACAAATTCTTTCTTCAGAGATACAGAAATCCCAACGGCAAACCCCTTTTATCCACTGGACAGTAACTGTCATAACCTAAACGAAACCACCAACAACAATACAACTAATAGCAAGAAAGCATATAGACCAAAAAAGAGACCAAACTTCAGATGCATCCTCATAAACTGCCAAAGCGTTAAAAAGAAAGCCTCAGACATCGAAGCACTAAACAATCTGCATAACCCAGACATCATCTGTGGCACTGAATCATGGTTAGATCCCTCAATAAAAATGGAGAAATATTCCCAAGCAACTTTAACGTCTTTAGAAAGGACAGAGAAACAGACACTACTGGAGGGGGGGTATTTCAAATATCAAAAGATGACCTCATAACAAGCCACCTACCAGACCTAGACACTAACAGTGAGAGCATTTGGACTGAAACCCAGATAACAGGAATGAAACCAATAATCATGTGTACCCTCTATCGTCCCCCAAATGACTCTCATGGAACTCAACTCGAAGAACTAGACCTAGCCCTTTCTAAATTAGGTAACAAGATCAACACACATAATGTCATCATTACTGGCGATTTCAACCTCCCTAACATCAATTGGGAAATTCACCAAGTCACAACTAACAATGGATACAGTACAGCTGCTGCCAATAAATTACTCTCTCTTACAGAGGAACATGGTCTGATCCAACATGTCAAGGAACCCACGCACAGACAGGGAAATGCTAACAATATTTTAGATCTTGTCTTCACCAATAGACCTGGGTTAATAAAGAAGATAAATGTAGTAGACGGAATAGCAGACCATAGCACAGTCATTATTGATGTAAACATTTCGCCCAAACACAAACATCGTCCAAAACGTAAAGTCTTCATTAGAAATAAAGCCGACAATATTAACATCCAGAAATCTCTTGAAAACTTTACACATGAATACTTCTCTCAAAACCAAAACATGACTGTCAATGACAGGTGGAATCTTGTTTCCACGAAAATCATCAACATTATGAACCAATATGTACCGCACCGACTTACTACTTCAAGACACAATCTTCCCTAGTTCAATAAAGATTTAAAGAAAATGTGCAAAATAAAGAAACAGCTATATAACAAAGCAAAAAGAACTAGAAATCCAGAAGACTGGAAAGAATTCTGTGACATCAGGAGAAACATGTATAAACACCTTCGTTCTGCTAGACTATCCTACATAAGTCAATTCCTGACAACAACAATAACAGAGAAACCTAAATCATTTTGGAGCTTCATTTCTAAACTTAGACAGGATAACCAGGGTATTGGGGACCTTAACATTGCTGGTAACATCATTAGAGACGACAAACATAAAGCAGAAGCCTTAAACAATCAGTTCCAAAGTGTCTTCACACACGAAGGAAATTCCACCCTACCAGATATGGCCAGAAGTCCACATGGAGAACTCCCCAAACTAACAATTACACTTAAAGGAGTACTTGATCAACTTTCCAAAATTAACATTTCTAAATCGCAAGGACCAGATGGCATTCCACCATGGTTCTTAAACAGATATGCCTCTCATCTAGCACCAGTAATACATGACATTTTCCAATCATCTGTTGACTCTGGACAAGTCCCCAATACCTGGAAAGAAGCCAATGTAACAGCAATTCTTAAGAAAGGAAGTAGAGCAGAAACATCTAACTACAGACCAATATCCTTAACACCTGTGGTTTCTAAACTTCTTGAACACATCATACATAGTCACATTCTGAAACATCTTGAACAGCACCACATTCTAACTGACCACCAACATGGCTTCCGTGCCAAAAGATCAACTGAAACACAATTAATTCAAACAATCCATGACATAAGCAAATCACTTGATGAGAAGAAATCTGTAGA
This sequence comes from Paraescarpia echinospica, assembly GCA_020002185.1. Lineage (NCBI taxonomy): Eukaryota > Metazoa > Annelida > Polychaeta > Sabellida > Siboglinidae > Paraescarpia > Paraescarpia echinospica. Next base: position 27,139,000 of record CM034541.1, read on the forward strand.
CATGGCCATCCTTGACTTCACAAAAGCATTCGATAAAGTTCCACATAAAAGATTAATCCACAAACTCAAACACTATGGCATCACAGGCCCAATATCATCATGGATAAATAGCTTCCTTACAGGAAGAACTCAACAGGTCGTTATAAATGGATCTAAGTCAACATCAACTCAAGTCATTTCTGGGGTACCACAGGGCACAGTACTGGGGCCCCTACTTTCCTACTTTACATAAATGACCTGCCAGACAATCTTTCCTCAACTGTTCGCCTTTTTGCAGACGACTGCCTGTTATATTCACCGATTAAAACTGACCAAGACACATCTGTCCTCCAAAACGATCTGCTCAAACTTGAGAAATGGCAACACACGTGGCTTATGAAATTCAACCCCACTAAATGTTATACAATGACAATAGCCTCAAGAAAACCGACACCAAATCTCTACACATTCTGCGGACAACAACTTAAATCTGTTGAATCACACTGTTATCTTGGCATACATATATCAAATACATTAAATTGGACAATACAAAGCAACTCGGTCACAAAAAAAGCACAACAGACATTGGGAATGATTAGAAGAAATTTAAATAAATGCCCAACCCAAATCAAGTCCATAGCCTACACAAACCTTGTCCGCCCCATACTTGAATATGCGTCAGCATCATGGGATCCACATTGCCTAAGAAATATCAAACTCATAGAAAGAACCCAGAGACAAGCCGCCAGATTTTGTAAGAACAACTATTCTAGAGAGCCTGGAACGGTAACACAACTCCTTAAAGATCTCCAGTGGGACACCCTCCAATCACGAAGAAAAACCCAAAGACTTAGCATATTATATAAAATGGAACATAACCTCATAGATATCCCACTAGATCAATACACCAAACGCAACACCAGATGCTCACGTAAACATAATAAACAGTTAGTACAAATCAGGCACTCGACAAACATATTTGGAAACAGCTTTTTCCCAGTCACAATAAAAGAGTGGAATTCTCTACCTCCAAGCATTGTATCAAGTACGTCACTGAATTCATTCCAGATTAGCCTAGCCCAACATGTAAAAAATTAATCCATAAGAGCCACCATGCGCACTGGCGTGATGTGTCCATAGGACATTTTGCCAGTCAAAATACAGATACTCCAGGTGAAATGGTGTTTTTTGACAAAAAATACTGAAAATGGTTTTCTGCTAGATTATTAAACCTTTGTATGCATACTATTAATAAAGTTCACTTCTATGACAATTACATACCTCTAAGACTAAGTGAGTTTTAATCATGGATCAAGCTTGCCGATATCATGTAATGAAATCCATATTATGCAATCTTTGACAGCCATTTTCTCCCAAAAAATTCTTTAAATTTCTGCATTTGGAAACAGGATATCTCTTGGAATAATTATGCTATATAAATAATGTTGTCAGTGTTGCATTCAGCATATTCTATTGTGTGCAATGATCAGACACTTTTTTAAATCATGAATAGTTTGAAAGATATAGCCATGTTTGTTGCCAAAAAACAAGATTTATTTTCGTATTTGACCAAAAAATTATTTAAAAAATAAAAACATTAAAAAAAATGCTCTGATCATTTCACAATCTATCTATAGAGAATATGGATTTGCAAAAATTATAACTATATATGGATTCAATAAAAAAATGGCAGTTTTTCCAAATTTGCCAATATTTCCTCAATGGCGGCCATTTTGTTTGTTACCATGGAAACGGGGGGTCTGGCTGAAAAAAGTTCAATATATATTTTACTCAGTAAGACCCATTTCATGCATTGGGCAGAACAAATTTAACTGTTTGCACAAATTAAAAAATAATCCTATCTACCTGCCATGTCTGGCCTTAAGTTGTACATCAGTAATCAGCCAATTGATATAGTCTTGTTTTTAATCTTTCGGTTGGCCAATGGAGGAAAGTGTTCAGGCAGAACTGATAGCTTGCTTGTTTTCAAATGTGTATACTATCTTATGTTCTAATGTACTAAGACTAAGTAGTAAGTTCCACACTGTTTTAATGACTACGTGGTGTGTGACTGGGTATTGGTGTGCCTTGCAGTCCAGATGGAAGGAAGATCCGCAGTAAGCCTATGTTGGCTCGGATCCTGGGCAGAGGTTTTGATCTCAGTTCATTTGACTTCCGCACAGGGAAGATGATGCAGAGTGCCATGCGAAAGAGTAAGTAAAAGTATATAACAACAGTTTGTGGTTGCTCAGCACGCCTGGTGTCTGTCGGGTGAAGTAAAAGATCACACACAGGGTAAATATGTTACCTCTCTCTAGAGAATGAAAATAAACTCTCCGGTGTTACTTCTAAATAGGGCTGTATAACATTATAATTGATGCTTGTTCACATTTTGAAGTTTTCCTAAATGTTTACATGATTGCTGACGAGTGCTTTCTTGTGTAATTAATTAATCTTTCTCGAATGTGAAAGAATAGCATAAATGATCCTCACATTGTTGAAGACTGTATTGTTGAATGTGTGATTCCTAGCATGTCAAAGTACTTAACCATTTCAGTGCGAGACCCTGCAATAGTGGGTTGCCATATTATGACGCTTAAATACAACCTGCTACAGCAGGAATAGACTCACAGCAGCTTATTCGCTAACTATTGAAATGTACGTTAACAGTAGCAACACCTAATGACTATCGTTGAAATTGCATAACGTTTATAGGGCGTTTGTATGCAAACATTTTAAGATATTTTGAGTTTTTTGGTCCAACATGGGTCGTCGGCCATTGATACACATCTATGTTGCTGTGATGTTACGATAGTGCCTTTCTTTGGAATTAATTGGTTTTGTAGGACAACGTGGTGAGTGATAATAGGGGAATGTATGCGTAATTTTTTCCATGTCTTACGATAACTGACAATAAAATTAATGTCATTCCAAAGTTGGTGTTTCTTTCTAGTTTACAATATAGGTACTAGGTATGTCATGCGTTTATGCTGCACTAATTTTGATTGTGTGCTCGCGCATTACCTTTGGTGCCTTTTATATTATGACATATATTCAATTAGTGCAACCGTGACATGTCTTGGATTCACAACATTATTCAGTAATTTGTACAGTTACTTTGTGACAAATCACTGAATATTATATATTATAGAATATTAGTACAACTAGTCAACACTGAATTTTCACCATTGTGGCACGGTTCTAGGTTATTCATGTCAGTTCATATTTCATCATGGCTAAACTGTTGATCTTGAGTTTACTGGTTTCTGTGTCAACTGTTGTTGTAATGTCCACAATATTCCTTGATAGTCTTGGTTTCATAATGTATGTGGTGTTCCTACTCAAAAATGTATATTTCTATGATTAACATAACAAAACACACAAGTGTGTTCCGCCATCTTGAATTTTGTGGTTTCCATAGCAACTAATCTGACAACTTGTATACTTACAATATTCTTTGATTAACCTAGTTTACTTATATATGGTGTTCCTATTAAAAAAATACACCCTTCTGTGAAGTTAAAGTGTTACTATGTTTCATTGAAAGCTCAAAAGAAACTCAGTATTCAGCTGTAACTGAGTGGCCAGAAATTCAGCATTGAAATGGTAAAAATTCTGGAATGCGTATGAGCACCATCTTAGTTTGTCAAAGATGTTTTCTAGAATGTGGCGGAGTGTGATTATCAGGTTGTTGAAAATTATGCCTGGAATGATCATATAGTGACTTGTCGTCTTCTGTCATCCACATAGGGGTGAGACAAGACACTAACTTGGTGCTACCAATCCGTCAGACTGCGTCCATCTTCAAGCAGCCAGTGACTGTTGTAAAGAATCGGCCGGAGAGTAAGACACGTACAGACCTGAAACACGGCACCCAGGAACAACCAAGACAGGTGGGCAAGGTTCCCTTCCTTGCACCTCCCAACATATTTCCCACAATGCATGCTCATGTATTATAATAATATGGCAACATTCCGTTTCAGTTCATCCCTGTCGCCTAATTGTTTTGTAAAAGAATTATTCTGTTTCCCATAATTTAAGTGAGCTTTTTAATCAGCATATTATAATGTATATCCTCTGTTATGTCATAGACAGAGTGCGATTTTAAAATGTTTAATACTAGTATTGTTGCTTTGGAATTTTGTGATTACATAATGAAAGTTACTCAAGTGGGAAGTCATGCCATGGAAGGAAATTTACAAAAAGATTACATTGAAATGAACACATTGGTGACAATCAAATGTGCTCATTATAAACGGCTGTATGTTTATGTTTTAACCACATATAAACATTATGATAGCTTTTATTTTTGAAGCAAAATTAAAATATTGACATCTTTAATCTAATGATGTTTTTGAATTATGCTGTTTTTATGCATCCGCCAATTGTTGCAGTTGTTTTGGGAGAAGCGCTTACAAGGGCTGTATGCTTGTGATACGTCTCAGGAGAAGTTCTCCAGTCTGGAGTTGCCTCATACTATCCAAGGTGAGTGTGGGCCAAACTTGTCTCTAGTAACTCATTTCTCTTCATCGTCAGCTTGCTGTTCTTGAGTTGTAAGCTGATAATGCAGAAATGTCCACTTCATAGCCTGAAGACGCTACTGTTTTCTAAGAGAATTTCCCACTATAGATCGCAGTTTGTTACCTGCAGAGTGAAATATTCATGGCCCACCTATTCAATTGTTATTTAAATAATTGAAGTTCTTGGTAAATTTGATATTTGTTTTGGAATATCTACCCGCACAGACAGGCTGCCCTATTGTAATAATATACTCTATCTGATATTATATATTGTTTGGTGCTTTATTATATTAACCGATTCAGTGTGAGATCCTGCTACAGCATGCCAGTGTTTGATGACGTTTAAACTATATCAAGACTAGCGAGTAGCGATCCACTAGGTTGTTCTCTTACTACTGAAATGCACCTGGCATCTTTCTATTAAAAATATGACCAAATACCCATGTGTGTTCAGCCATCTTGAATTTACTGGTTTCCATGGCAACCAATTTCACAATTTGCTCACTATTCTTTGATCAACCTCGTTTATTAATACACAGACGCGCACGTGCGCATACACACACACACACACACTTCTGTGTAAAGGTGATGTTAAAAGTACTAGGTACCCTGTTATACAGAAAGCTCAAAAGAAACTCGGTATTCAGTGGTAATTGACTGGCCAAAAATTGTACACCGAAATAATAAAAAATGAATAAGATGGTGTAGAGATGCTAAATGAAGAAGTTGTATAATTAAAATAATTCTACTGCTTATTAATTTTTGTTAAATAATAGCATTATGTGGCAATGTAATTGTAATGATTACTATCAAACAATCTGATGTAATGTGTTACAAGTGTTCTCACATGTCTTGTATGTATCGCAGGTGTCGGCCCTGGACTCAGCACAGAGAATATGCTGCAGAGTATTGCTGCAGCCTTGCACAATAACACGCGACCAATCACAGGCCAGAACTCATCGAAAGGACTCCTACAGAAGAACCCCGCAATTAGCATAAACACAGAGCAGCCTTTAATTCAGGTGGGTGTATTCCTTTAATTCAGACGATAGTGTGATTTCCTTTTGAGCAGTAAGTAAAATGTGCTGAACTTTCATATAATCACAAATGATTGTTTATCCCAAGTCATATATAAATGATAGTTTAATATTTCAAACTTTTTTTGTTCTCCCGTACACTCTATATATTACATTTTTTCATAACTGACTACAAGTAATTGCTACCAAATTGAAAACCATTTAAAAATTCCTTCCCTTAGTTTCAATTTTTTGGCTAATATAAAATTTAGAATTTAAACTAAATGACATCAATAGTTACAGTGATCTAGTTGACCTGTTTTTATTTGTGATCATGTGATATATCCATTTTCTTCGTTTTGATGGGAAAAACACTTTAGTATAGGTATATGTACCTTGTGAACAAATAAAGTTTTATCATAGTTCATCTCTTTCTTCTTTCCATTCTGGGGGAGGGTGGTAAGGGCATAATGAGAACAGAAAATATGTGTGCATTTTCTTAAACAACCTTTAACTGTGCTACATGTGAGATTGCAGCTCACCAACTCTCCTGCAAGGTTTCTACACCCACTGGAAATCAGCCTAAATAGCAGAGTATCATGATAAAATTCTACAGTATTTTAATAACACATTAACTAATATATACAATCTTCACGAAACGGTCTACTTGAATATTTTATTTCCAGGTGTATCTTCACTGGCATGCACATAGTCTCCACTAAACATGTCAACATTTTATTTCTATCATAACCCTTAATGATCTGTAACTATGATTCGCCAAAAACCATTTCATTAATAATTACAAACTCAATATAGTCCAAAGGACTTCAGGGCCTCTTGGCCCATTTTTTGTTTTTCATAGTAAATTATGTTGGCCAATATTAAGAATCCCAAACCATAGATAGTGGTAGCAAAGTCTAAAATGTTTGTTGCAGATTTGTTACGCAAAATGTTATATTAAATGATTTTTTTTGCAAAATGCAGTAAATGCAGTCGTTTTTGAATAAAATACATAGCATCCTATCTCGACATGTGTTTAAACAAACCTTTCGTCCCTTGTTTGGGCAAAAAATAGCATTTATCTCATTTTGCCCTGAAACGGTTCAAATGTTGTGTCGTTATGATTGCTTCAGGCCGTAGTGGTGACAGACCATGACATAAAGAAACAGGAAGTGAAAGTCACCGAAGCGAGGAAGCGACTAGAACACGCGATAACGGCCTTAAAAGAGTGACCCCTGGTGTCGGTAAGTTACATCAGTTTTGTCATAATTTGTTTATGGATTGTGGATGCATGCCTCCTGGAAATAAAAATTGTAAGTGAGCAATATGTAGGCATTCCCATAACGGAAATGCGCTAAATGTAGATGGTAATTTTCAGCTTTAATTATAACCGTTTCAGTGCTTTTAGTGTGCAAATTCTCTTAGACTGTCATCAGACACGTTTACGTTTAACACATTAAACATACTTTATGAGTTTATTTTGCCATTAAACACTTACACATATAAGCCCACTTATAACAGCAGCTGAACACTTCCTTTTACACCTCCTTTTTGTAACGATTAATCTTACTGGCCAATTGGGTCATTCCATGCCAACTCAACTAGAGGTCCCTGAGTAACCATCTCCAATTTTTATGAAATTTCACCCACGTGTGCACCTATCTAAATGGTGGCTGCATGCAAAATTTCAGTACCAAATTCCAATTAGTTACGTAATTATTTTTGTATTGGTGTCATAGATCCTAGCCAATGCCAGTAGACGTTGCAAGAATGCAATTGGTGAATCCAGCTGCTTGGCACTTCTGCATAAAATTAAAAACGGTGATCGACAAGATCGACTCCTGGTGGATTTCAGGTGGAATTAATGTAACAGAAATCAATTGATCCAAATGATCGATTTTGATCTGATACAGGTGTGGTGGTGTCATATTAATAATTGTAGTTATAAAACGGTTTAGTAACCAGTCTAATTTCCAGTTGCAGACAGTTGGCTTTGGCTGTGCAGTTTGTTGACGTGTCACTCAGTTCCCTGCAACAAAGTGTCACAAAATGTTGGTCATGTGTTGTAACTTTGTAACAACATGGAGATTGCAACATAATTAGGTCCACTGATTTGTCTGGGTATTTTATGTAAATGAAGTCCTGCAACAAAACCATGCAACCTAATTTGCATAGCAGGTTTGGGTAAAATTACATCATTATATTTGTAACAGACATATGCTGTAATTATAATTTAACTGATTCAGGATTTGAAATTATTCTGTAATTGTAATAATAATTGATTTGTTTATGTAATTGAAACAATTAAACCAATTACAATCAATTAAGACATTCTGTCATTTATCAATTAACAAACAGCCAGCCCACATATTGTTTTCAGATATATTCAGAATGGTAAACCATGCAAAATATCGCAATGCCTGAGTTGTGATTTCAATACTATGTCATTCACCTAACAGTGCACTGCTAGCAGGTTCTAATATACACAACATCATTCACCTAACAGTGCACTGCTAGCAGGTTCTAATATACACAACATCATTCACCTAACAGTGCACTGCTAGCAGGTTCTAATATACACAACATCATTCACCTAACAGTGCACTGCTAGCAGGTTCTAATATACACAACATCATTCACCTAACAGTGCACTGCTAGCAGGTTCTAATATACACAACATCATTCACCTAACAGTGCACTGCTAGCAGGTTCTAATATGCACAACATCATTCACCTAACAGTGCACTGCTAGCAGGTTCTAATATACACAACATCATTCACCTAACAGTGCACTGCTAGCAGGTTCTAATATACACAACATCATTTTCATTTGGAGGAGGAATTAGCAGCCATTTCTAACTTTAGCAACATACATCAGTTGTCTTCTGTGCATTTTCCTGTAGTTGGTCACAAAGTTTCTGACTTTAGCACATGCCATAGAGTCAACAATTAAAATTAAAATCTGAAACTGTGACGCTGGATTACATGACTTATCCGATGAGGCCTACATCCAAGCCATAGTGAGACATCTGTATGCTAAGAGGAACATGTTACTTAAACAATGTCACTGTTGCTCAACTGATGTAAAGAATAACCTATTTACTGCCTATTTCAATAATATTTCTAAATATGTGCGCGCTATGGGTCAGTTGTAGAAAAGAAGTTTCAGCAGTTTGTTGTTGCCTGTAGCAGTCCATACAGAACATTGAACAATCTGCCTAGGATATGTAGTGCCAGCCTAATGGTTGCTACTTATACTTGGTCATATCTACTGGACATTGAAATTGCGGCATCAGTGGGTCCTGGTTTCATATAATTTTAAATCTACTGTTTTAATTGATGTATTTTTATAGGCATACTGATTGATTGTCTGAATAAGAACATGATTATTATATTATTAATGTATACATAAATTTCCCACAGTTCATGAGAAACTAAGTGTCATGCGTGATGAAACATAATTTCTCAGAAATGAGTGAACATTTTCCTGACTTGTTGTTTGTTCAGTATGTAAAGATTAGTCACAGTAAATTTTATTTATAATTATAAATATTAATTATTATAATAGTCGGTAACAGCACTAATGCGTACGTCAAATTCAAATTTCTGAGAATTAATGCTGAAATGAGTGAGAGGTGAGAAGAAATTGGTGTGCCATCTGGTGAAATGATAAGCAACTATTAGTGCATGGTGTATTCACCAGATGGAACCACTGAAATGAGATGTCCCACATATATTATGATAGTTGTTGGCTATTTCATTGCTACAACTCCATATACAAATGCCTGTAAACACCCGATGTCAGTCTTATCAAAAGTACCTGCAATCTTACCCTGACCAGAACCCCAAACCGAACCCTTTTTGCACATTAGACCTACCATAAAAGGGCATCTGTACTTGGAGGCTAGCTCGATGCTTCTTCCCATTTGCAAGGATGACTCCCTAGTGGCTGTCTGTTGCGTGCCAGCCAATTTATCAATATAATTTCTGTGTCACTTTTTCACGCTGTCGACAAGCAAGACAAACTCCTGGTTTGCTATATTGGTCTGTCAGCCATCTGAGGCATTCTGCACATATAATGGCCGCTGTGGCAGTATGACTGATACAAATGCAGCAGAAAATAGCAGTAACTTAAAGCAAGATTGTTGCCATCCATTTGTGACCACCTTGTTGATAGTTTTATTTTATAGGGACAGTTTTGAAAAATAGAAAGCTATATGCCGAAATGTGGGCTCTGTCAACCTGAGGGACAGGAGACTAATATGGGCTCAGTCACAGGCCTGGCCTTGGGATGTAGAGCCCACATTTCTCTCTCTTTAACTTAATCTCTAATAAACGTCATTCCTTTGGCCTTCTTTCATCACTATTCATGACTTGTGTTGGTGCTTGCATAAAGCTAAATATCTGATAGTGATAATTGTCATCGGAAAAATCATAAATATTTTGTTATCTAGTACATGTTTTAATGTACCACATTTGTTTCCTGTTTTGACGAAATATTATCAGTAATGATTTGTGTGAACATGTTTATATTGCATGCACAGGTGTTAACAAAATACTCATTACACGATGCACTGAATATCTCACCCTGATGAATTATTCCCTCTTGAAACTTTAGTCGTTGTATTTAAATTGTGGTATTTTTATAATCTGATGGTAAATAATAGTTTCAAACTAGACATTCTCTGCGCAGTGATGTGTTCATTCCAATAGCATTAACATTAGCATTATCTGCCATTTTTATAATATCATATAATGTTCATTTGTTCTTATTTCATTATATTTTTAAAAGATTTAAATTTTTTACTAGTGCATGGTCCACAGTATGCTCAGAATTGCATTTAACCAAGTTAACAAGGCATTACATTTTTTTGTTTATTTGTTTTATGCATGAGTTTGTTCTGTAGTTAAGACTGTTCTGTGTCTGTTTATTTCAGTTTGGTGCCTTGTAGAATTCGTCGAGTGTTGGTAGCCAGCACGTCAGCAGGACTGTAGATTCCCTCAGTGAACCAAGTTTTGACTGCCATGAATACAGTGCTGGTCTCAAGTCGACCACACATTACTGTTTATTTTCCTGCAGGAGTCTGTGTTAAAAAATGAATTATGCTGTTTCGTGCAGTGCATTAATGCTCAAATATGAAAACTACATTTTTTCTGTTGTCTGTCAGTTGTGGAGGATGTAGTGAATTCTACAGTTTCTGTTTTTGAGAAAATGAACATGGATATAATTTGTTAAGTGAAAAATAAAGGTATTAGAAATGTGGTCTTAGAATGTCACATTTTTCAGCATACATGAACCCACAAAAGAGGGCATCATCTGATTTGCAGTTGTATTATTAGTACATTTTGTCTATTGTACATGTGCAGAATTAGAACATTTAGTGTACATCTTTCTTAATCTTGTCTTTTCTTTTTGCTAGTCGTATTTGCAACTCCAGTCGTGTTAGCAATCTAATGAATCTATGTATTTTGAAGGCAAAACATTGGTGTTGAATCAAGTCACACTACATCAGCGTGAGTTGAATAACGATTTGAGTTCAGCATTGATTATGTTCTTAATGTCTTTGCTGTCTTTTCAATATCAATTGAAAATGCATACTTGGTGAACTCAGTGACTGTTACGCAATATTTCTGTTAGTTTTGTACGTTAGATTTATAATTTCCACTAAATTATTTCTTTGCAGCAACATTAACTTTAGGTTTTGTTCATTAAAATGTGTTTTGTAGTATGAGATGAGTGAAGACTGTTGTGATTGTTAGTGTGGAAGTGTACAGGAATAACTGGCACACATTGAGCGAGCTGGTTTGTACTAAACACTCGTGACACATCTGAAGAAATATAGAAGTAAAATCGAGAATGATGACAGAATTGAGTCTATAAATAAGTGTCTGTTCTGTCTTAAAGCCATTTAAATATATGTTAATATGCTAACTTGGAAGCTCTGTAACAGGATCTCCTCCCAGGATCCAGGTACGGAGGTCCATGTGCCTCTTTCTATGTTCCTTCCATTTACTATCAGCCACCCTACTTGTGAAGTGGAGGTTGGTAATCTGTTTGCTAGCCATGCCACTAGGTGGCTTATCTCAGATGTTTATCTTCAAAGTCCTGACTACGGATGACATCAATTAATCTACACAGGATAATCTTGAGTTGCGACTGACGTTTATCAGCCATTCCAGTTTTAATCCACGAGAACACTCAGTAATTATATACAGCTTACTACATCTACTGAGACACGATTGCCTGCCTTCAAACCCCAGCTACGCAAATACTGTTTGCCCGTCGCGATAGATGCCTCCATTGTTCCTAATCACCCATTCACTGCATCTGATTGGGACCCTGGCCTCGATTGTCATAACTAATAGTTATGGACATCGCTGTAATTGCTTGATGGAGAAATCACGAGCCAAGTGACCTAATATCACCGCGGGTACAGTCTCTGGGACTCAATGTTTCGGGGGGGGGAAGGTGTGATAAATCGATTGCCGGGGGATATGTGGTCATTAGTTTTCCTTTCACTTCCTATTCAACACGTGGGCTCAGTGTTGGAATCTTTCATATCGATCTAAGATGACTGAATTACGTGTGTGAAATAAGAGCATTTATGTGTTTTGTCTTCCTTGCTAATTGGCTTTTAAAGCCAGAAGAGTTCTTTGGTATTCCATTTGTAATCAGAGGAATGTAATATTTTAAAATTATAAAATATATACTTGTAATCAGTCTCAGGGTTCATTCAGAAAAAAACATGCTGGTATAAAAAAACTTGCTATGAAGCCTGTGTGTATCTTTGAACAAATATACTCTGTTACATTATGTAGTATGTGGACAGACATATTGATGTGTTTGTTATATAAAAAGATGTGTTAGACCAATATTTTACCCTCAATCATGATTGAGTGTAAAATATGGATAATTCTAAAAGTTACACGTTTGAGGACGAAGAACAGAAAATTTGACTGAATCCATTTAAATGCATGATAAAATAAAAAATCCAAATGTAAGTTGTAAGTGCATTTGAAAGCAAAATGCTGAAATTGTACTGATGACATTCAGAATCATTGTTTCCATTTTAGGAAGTTTTACACAGCTGTTATTATTATAGCATAACAACTAGAATTATTATATAATTATATTTTTAATAAAAAATAATTTAGCATCTTTCCATATATATAAAATGTGATGCCTCAAGCTTTATTATTTAGTCAGTAGATTTGTTTATACCATAATAATTTTATCCCTTAATTAAAAGTCAGATTAATTAAAATTCAGTATCGTCTTTTTCAATAAATGACCTAACTAATATAGATATGTTAAGAATATAAATATTTTACCAACTGTGGCACTTGTACAATATAGATAGAAAAATGGCGCCACATTGTGGCAGACAGCCATATAAATTGGCGTGACATGTCGTTCTGTAGACGCGATTGCTGTCACAATCATAACCATTGTTCACGTGAGGACAACACTTGGTCAGTCTGAGCAGTGGTCAGTCCTGGGCTAACCCAATAAGGCGGTCAATGCAGTGAGATTATGTGAAAGTGATGGTCCAGAACTGTTGTGGTGGGTTAGTGGGTGGATGCGACAGACACATTGAGTGCTTTCTCCTGGTCACACAGCGGCCGGCAGTCAGACATGTCACAGTGGGTCTGTAGAGGTGGTCCTCATTGCAGGAATACGATGGATCTTAATTCATGTATAGGATGGTCCTCAATTCAGGTATACAATGGTCCTTAATTCAGAAAAGGATGGTCTTCAGTGCAGTTAAAGGATGGTCCTCAGTGAAGGTAAATGATGGTGCTCAATTGAGATAAAAGGACGGTCCTCAATTCAGATAAATGATGGTCCTCAGTGCAGATATAGGATGGTCCTTAATTCATGTATAGGATGCTTATCAATTCAGGTGAGGGATGGTCTTCAATGTGAGGAAAGGATTGTCCTCAATGTGGGTAAAGGATTGTCCTCAATGTGGGTAAAGGATGGTCCTCAATGAAGGTAAAGGATGGTCCTTTATGAAGGTAACGGATGGACCTTAATTAAGAGAAAGGATGGTCCTCAATACAGGTAAAGGACGGTCCTTAGTTCAGATAAACGATGATCTTCAGTTCAGGTAAAGGATGGTCTTCAATGCAGATAAAGGATGGTCCTCCGTGCAGAAAAGAATGGTCTTCAATGCAGATAAAGGATAATCCTCGATTCAGATAAGGGATGGTCCTCAGTGCAAATAAAGGATGGTCCTCAGTTCAGATAAAGGATGGTCTTCAGTGCAGGTAAAGGATAGGCTTCAATACAGATAAGGGATGGTCCTCAGTGATGGCAGAAGAAATCAAGGAGGAGATCCAAACACTGGCAGAATACAGGGATGAGAGGTCATGGAAATGGTCCCCACCATGGGAAGATGAAAAGTCATGGAAATGGTCCCCAACATGGGTGGATAAAATTCACACTCATAATTATTTGTTATATCATTATCATCAACATTACTATCATCATTATTATAATCAACATTACTATTATTATCATCAACATTACTATCATCATCATTACTATCATTATCATCAACATTACTATTATCATCAATGTTACTGTCATCATTATCATCAACGTTACTATCATTATCATCAACATTACTATCATCATTATCATCATCATTACAATCATCATTATCATCATCATTACTATCATCATTGTCATCAACATTGTGACTTATCGTCATCACTAGCATTTATTCTTCACCATCGTAACTATGGTGATCATCAGATTTTTATGTGACTCGCATCATTCTTTGTCACCAGATGTCTCCACTAGTACTATACTTGAGCCTCGGTTAATATGAGTGCATTGTGTGTGGGCCGCGACATCAGTGAAATTACATTGTCTTGCACCACCTCAGTGGCTCCACGCATTCCTTGAGATTGCCTCAAATAAACACATCGGCAGCTTGTCTTTATACGGGCACGTTTTAACAGTTAACCAATCGTCCTGATTGATTAGCGAGGCCACTAATGATCCCGTAGTATTGGCAGACAGCCGGCAATTTGCACCGCAAAATGTCTGAGTAGCAGCAAAGCTGAGGTAATTCCCTGCCCTCTTACTAGTTACATAGCCACAGTGTAGAGTGGAGAAATTAGCCCAACAAAGACAGATTAATGAGACAACCCAGTGGCTGTCGCCACGGCGTTACAATTATCGGTTTTGTCACCATGCTCGCGTCGACCATATTTTATTTGCCGTATGATTTGAATCCCCAACCGCGAGTTACGGCGGCGGTCGATGGATCATGTTTTATTTGCCGCCATCCTCAATGATTTGAATCCCCCGATCGGAATTGCGACAGGCCACCCGCTGCTGCCGTCTGTTGACCTATATTCGTGGCGATGTTCATGAATGATGATGTTTAATGATGTCTAAATATCACTGATGGAAGGAACGTGTATGCGTCATTGTGGCTGTCTGATGTCACTTCGCATGTTGTCCACCTAGAGAGACAGGTGTCTGGGTCAGCGTCGGACCGTCCGGCGGTGTGTTCGTCCGGCCATCTGGGAGCAGTCCTTGGGGGGCAAAAGGATGGGCCGATGCAAGGAACCGTCATTTAAGAATGTGCACTTATACAGGGGGTCAGCGTTCGAGTGCAACCTTGTTAATCCAAACACCTTGGACTCGGTCCTCAGTAATTATGTATAAATTAGTGAGTTTCATCCATGTAGAGGAATCAGAAAGATTAATTTTTATATGAACATACATTTGTATGTTTTTACGTCAATATACATATTGTTCATATTTTATTACTGTTATAATCAATTAACTTTTGAAAGTATAAAGATACGATTAGACCTCTTGCACTTTTTCATTAATTAATGATATATCAATAACAAGTAAATAACAGTTAACTAACTCAGCATTTTCAGATCGTTGAATTACGGTTTTGAGTAAATAAACAAATTTGGTTTAGTGCAAAATTTTTACTTTCACATTCATATCTATTAGCATTGAATGAAATTCTGTTTAGATGCTGAGTTATCCAGATTATAAGATTAATAAGAATGAACACAATTTATTGTTACTAGCAGAAATGCCCATCCTCCGGTTAATGCTACATACAAACACAGATGCAGAAGACAGTTTCTCAAAGCATTCTTATCTAATGTTTAAGAAACGCGACATCAATTTGAACAGTTTTGCACGACACTTCATGTTTTCTGCAATAACTGTTGCAAGTTCCATAAACCATCCACAGCTGAACGGCAGATGCTTTACATAGATTGTAACAATGAATTAACATCTGTCTAACATTGCACTAGTAAGAACACTTAACTTTTGGGGAATTTGGACAAATAAATTGTGTATTTCTTCCTAGAGGTCACAGATGAAACCCTGAAACTTTCAGACTGAAAGTCCAGTGCCCAAGATGCAAATCTTCTAGAAGGAAAACGTCAACATACATACCTACATACATGCATGCATGCATACATGCATGCATACTATCGCTAGCACAGTTATAGTTAGACTAACAACATATTTCCAACGCTTTGAGCGTAAAGCATAAAGAGCGTTAGTCCTATCACATGACAGTCTTCCACTGTCCAACCATCTACACACAACAGTCTTCCACTGTCCAACCATCTACACACAACAGTCTTCCACTGTCCAACCATCTACACACAACAGTCTTCCACTGTCCAACCATCTACACACAACAGTCTTCCACTGTCCAACCATCTACACACGACAGTCTTCCACTGTCCAACCATCTACACATGACAGTCTTCCACTGTCCAACCATCTACTTGCCCATTACCTTGCCCTAATAATGACAACTCATAGAGACAAAAAGAAATTGAACATGACTAAGGCTATTCTGGTCATCCATTTAGGGAGACATGCCGGGGGATATTGTTTGGCCTGACGTCAGCAGAGACATTTCACGTGCCGCAGCACAATCCCGCTGTAACTACAGAGGGCAAATTAAAGTGACGGTTTCAATGATGTATCGATGTCGATGTGTCAAGGCTATCATACGTGCCATGTCCATAAACAGAATCCGTTTTTAATTTAAGAAGCTTTTTAAAAATTCAAAAAGCCACTGCCATATCTCTGTGAACACTATTTCAGTGACACGCAGGCAAATGTGTCGTAGTGGCACGCCCTCGTTTTCAGTGGGCAAGATCACTGTTAAAGGACACAACCTATTTTAAAGAGCAAACTCAATCTTATGAGCTGATAAGAATGTCAGTGATACAGACCTCATATCCTGGGCTTCTGTGATGGTCTTCCAGTCTCAACTCTTAATCCCCTCCTTTTAAGATCTATCTTCCCAACTAATCTTTGGTCTTCTCCTTCGACCACCTCTTCTGTGTTCCATGCTGTCTCTCTCTGTTTTTTCTCACTCATTCTTTGTGTATGTCCTAATAATCTCGGCCTCCTCCAAACTACTTTCACGTTGAGGTGTTTCCTCATCTTCGTCTTCTCTCAGTTTCCCCTCATGGCTCCCATAAAAGTGGTGAAGTTCATGAATTTGTTTTGCACTGTTCGCATTCCACGTCACCCTATCGACAACTTTCTCCCATCATTTGTCATCTTTCTTTCTGCCTTTCTTACATCCTTCTTAAAGGGACCCGGTCTGTTCCTCTACCCGGAATTAGCCAGTATAGTAGTTTGTAACTGCGCTGAACGTGGGAAATGGGAAATTGTGGAACCTCAAAGGGTATTGTGGCTAACTCAGCCCACCGCGACATTGTTGCTAACAAGGTTTGTTTTGTTGCCAACAAAGTTTGTTTTGAATGAAACTGGATGTTTTTATTTATTATCTGAACATGCTGCGAGGTCAAAACTTTCCGATTGTGAACTAAAACAACTAGAAACAGACTGCTTCCTTTTAACGCAATCTTCCCACCTTAACTGTGGTCGGTCTCTCTCTCTCCCTGCAGCCTCTAATCCTCTACCTCTGTTTAATTCTCTTGTAGACATACACCCTGTCTCCATTGGCACCAAATGACCCACACACATCATTCGGCTTGGTTTTGCTGTACTGGTCCCAAAGTTGACCAAACAAATTGTAAAATAAAATGGTTTTCGCACTATGGTTTCAAAAACTGCATCTAGAGACACCATATAGGTTTAAAATTTGACACAAAACTGTAGCCGAAATGTGTATGAACTGGTACACCAAAACTATAGTAACATGTGCAGCCACAGCAATGATAAACATAGATAACGTAATTTATATTTATTTTAGATTTCTCCATACATAACTAGTAAATCATCTACCTAACTCAGTCCCATGGTAATGTTTCCCCAAAAATATTTGGAAGGATAGTTTTTGAAATTGCATTTCCACATTAAATCCTCAGCTGTGTACTTTGTGCATATCTGTTAATGAAATTATGTGTTTTGTTAAACATTGCAGACGAACATGATAGAAGGATAAGTATCCTCAAGAGGTGGGATGAACAGATGTGGCTCTCTCTCCCCGGAAACGATCAAGAGAACCAAATTACGGGATAATAGTTTGACACAGTTGACTAATTTGTAGGAAACACCAAACTTTTTGTCTCATGCCCTCCTGTGTTCTCGTTCTTTCCTCGGTCCATCCCATGAACTTGTCCTTCTATTTGTGTCACACCATGTCGTCACTCCAAGCTGAAATAACTACGACGCCCGACAGATCGGTGATTTTACGTCGACAATTCATATCGTTGAAATATTTATCGGACAGGTGTTATTTCAACAAGGTCTGTTCAAAAGGCCGTATTCACGTTGAACCATTGTCATCTGTCATATGTCATCCCGTGGGATTGTGGGAAAGGATCATTGACAGCGGATGACAACATTACAAATCGCCTCCCCCGCGTAATCCGGTTTTGTGTCAGCTGAATGTTCGTGTGATTTGTGTGTCGAGACCACAAATAGACGATGTGATGTCACTACTTGTGTGGAGCCCCCCACTTTTGTCCTGATGTCGTTAAGTGGTGGTATGACTTAAGGTCAATTGCTATACATAGCGCTTCTCAGATACCGGCATCAGCTGTTTCAATCACACAGTAGTATTCGATCACCCGATGCCGCCTGATGTCCTAGTTGTTTGTTTTATTTGAAGCATCTTCGGGAATTCAATTATTCCTTTGTCTCGTTTTAAAACTGTTTCGTGAAAAATCAGACATGTTTCCAAGTTAACTCATTTATGCAGATGTGTTACTCTAGTTTTGATGAAAACATTGGATAATCTATTAAACTCCTTTCCCTGTCAAAGTCCCTGTCAAAACTGTTAAGGTTATTCGCTTTTTTGCAAGTTCCCTGAGCATTTAATCAAACTATGCATTCTTTTAGTAAACTGGTTGCTCATGAACTGTTCACTTACTATATGATCTGCTACGTTGTGGAGGAAGTCTTAGAGCGATGGAGTCACTAAATGGTGTCGCTGTACATAACGTAGCGTCGGTCAAACCTCGCTTTATGGCCACACTGGCAATACAGCCAAGCCACCTTGCAATAAAGGTCACCCTAGGATTGTGTCCCAAATTATTTCTGTATGAAATATT
Source organism: Paraescarpia echinospica (assembly GCA_020002185.1). Lineage (NCBI taxonomy): Eukaryota > Metazoa > Annelida > Polychaeta > Sabellida > Siboglinidae > Paraescarpia > Paraescarpia echinospica. The sequence goes on from CM034541.1 coordinate 27,158,054, forward strand.
TTTAGGAAATTAGTCTCGATAATACAGTTACCTCACTATTATGGCTGTGCCACTTGTCCGTAGTGCCAAGGGTGCAAGGGAAGATATTTATATGAAGGAAATATAATTTTGGAGGAATTTTGTTTCTATATCAAATTATTTCACAGAGTAGTCAGCGTCAGACGTGATTGTAAAGTGGTGCCCTGCAGTTTTGGGGGCCTGTGGTCTTGCCCCGTCATATTGGGTTGTCAATACCTATTAATTACTAATCAGCGTGACCATCTACATTGAGAGTGGAATAAAGAAATGCTTGAAGCTGGGGGGGTAGTAGTTATGAATAATCTGCCTAATGAACATTTGCAACGTTCTGTCCCAGTCACTTCCCGTACGAGCATCGCATCAAAGGTGAACTTCATTAGTGCATTATCACAGCGTGCATACTTATTACGCATTAATTCCATCATCGCAGATGCATGTGGAAATCGTTCGTGGCACTCTGCCAATCGGTGTTACCATCGAATAATGAAAGTGAGGCTCGGGGGGTTGTGCCTGTCCAATGGAATGTCACGTGATGTGTAGATTGGCGTCTCGTAAGTTACGCTTGCGGTGATGTCATTATTGCATTTGCCGTCATGTTCTCCGGGCGGTTAATCCACGTGAGGAGGAGATGAAGTCAACAATACGTGGTGACTTAGGCTATCATGTATTGTTTGGACTTGTTGCCGTGAAAAGGTTTATTTAGTTACACTGAAATTGATGGGTGAAACTGAAAGTGTGTGTTTGGTGCAAGTGTGCGTGTGTACCTTGTGAAATTGATGGTTGAAACTGAAAAAGAGTATGTGTTTATGTGCGTTCGTGAATGCATGCATGAATGCTTGCATGCATGTCTGTACATAATCAAAACGGGTGGCCATTTGTCAGGCCATGACGCATTATTTTCAGAGGAGAATGGAATAATCACAGTTTCAAATCTAAATAAAACAATTATTGGATATCCTTGATTAAATAGAAATTGGCATGTTTCCTTTGATGTTGATTTCTTAAGATGCAACAAGATTTTCTCACAGCATATTTTGGATGTTTATCTTCTTCAGCAGGCTGATTTCAGAGATGAAAATAAAGTTTCTAATATATGTTGGGAAGATTAATAAAGACATTATTTATCTAATACTATAAAATAAACATATTGTTGCACTAAAAATCATAAATTAGATCAGATATTGAGAATAGTCACATCCTTGGGTATTTATGAAATGACTACAGGATCTTTTAATATGTATAAATTTCACAAAATAAGCAATAAACCCAAGCCAGCGCTACACCACCCGCTACTTGCGACGGCCCACCCAAGCCATCGCTACACCACCCGCTACTTGCGACGGCCCACCCAAGCCAGCGCTACATCACCCGCTACTTGCGACGGCCCACCCAAGCCAGCGCTACATCACCCGCTACTTGCGACGGCCCACCCAAGCCAGCGCTACGTCACCCGCTACTTGCGACGGCCCACCCAAGCCAGCGCTACATCACCCGCTACTTGCGACGGCCCACCCAAGCTCAACAATACTCTAGCCACATACGTGAGGCTGATGCAGAGTTCTGAGCTGTACATAAGAAGAAGTAGGGAAGAGGAATTGCAAAAATGGGCCAGGCACAAAAAAAAAAATCATTTATTAATTTTAAATAACATTGTAGTGTAAACTCAAATTAGACAAGGTATTTGAGAATATTCACATATTTTGGTATTTGCACAAGTAGGTCAGGCACAAATAAAAGAAAATAGTTATTTTTTATTATTAAATAACCATGTCTTCGTACAAACTTAAAATTAGACTTGATTATTGGGAACATGCACTCACATATTTTGGTATTTGCACAAGTAAGTCAGGCACAAATAAAAGAAAATAGTTATTTGTTATTATTTAATAACCATGTCTTCGTATAAAAATTAGACAAGATATTTGGGAACACTCACATAGTTTGGTATTTGTACAGGTAGGTCAGGCAGAAATAAGAAATTATGTAGTAATAAATAAACACCTTACATCATTCAAAAATAACAAATCTGACGATATATTTGAGAACATATTTGGTGCTTGCAATATAGGTCAGACACAAATAAAAGATAACTGATATAGTATTATTAGACAAACACTGTGTGGTTGAAACTCAAAATTCCCAAATTGGACAGTATTTATTTGAGGAGTGACGTGTTTGGGTGCCTGTAGACTGGGTCAGTATTATCAGTGGTCTGAGACTGGACCAGGAGGCAGACATGTGGAACATATATTTACATGTATTTTGTGTGCAGCGTTGAAGAGGTGGAATATATTGGCAGGTGGTGGAAGGTTATTAGATCAGAACTGCATTTGTGGGATGCTAATGCCTCGACTAATGCCCACCGGAGGGGTTGGTGGGCTGTGGTGTCTCACTGGATGGAGGGGTGGGTGGGCTGTGGTGTCTCACTGCAGCGGTGGGTGGGCTGTGGTGTCTCACTGGAGTGGTGGATGGACTGTGGTGTCTCACTGGTGGGGTGGGTGGGCTGTGGTGTCTCTGGAGTGGTGGATGGACTGTGGTGTCTCACTGGTGGGGTGGGTGGGCTGTGGTGTCTCACTGGAATGGTGGATGGACTGTGGTGTCTCACTGGAGTGGTGGGTGGGCTGTGCTGTCTCATTGGAGGGATGGGTGGGCTGTGGTGTCTCACTGGAGTGGTGGATGGACTGTGGTGTCTCATTGGAGGGATGGGTGGGCTGTGGTGTCTCACTGGAATGGTGGATGGACTGTGGTGTCTCACTGGAGTGGTGGATGGACTGTGGTGTCTCACTGGAGTGGTGGGTGGGCTGTGATGTCTCACTGGAGTGGTGGATGGACTGTGGTGTCTCACTGGAGTGGTGGATGGACTGTGGTGTCTCACTGGAGTGGTGGATGGACTGTGGTGTCTCACTGGAGTGGTGGATGGACTGTGTTGTCTCACTGGAGTGGTGGATGGACTGTGGTGTCTCACTGGAGTGGTGGATGGACTGTGGTGTCTCACTGGTGGGGTGGGTGGGCTGTGGTGTCTCACTGGAATGGTGGATGGACTGTGGTGTCTCACTGGAGTGGTGGGTGGGCTGTGCTGTCTCATTGGAGGGATGGGTGGGCTGTGATGTCTCACTGGAGTGGTGGATGGACTGTGGTGTCTCACTGGAGTGGTGGATGGACTGTGGTGTCTCACTGGAGTGGTGGATGGACTGTGGTGTCTCACTGGAGTGGTGGATGGACTGTGGTGTCTCACTGGAGTGGTGGATGGACTGTGGTGTCTCACTGGTGGGGTGGGTGGGCTGTGGTGTCTCACTGGAATGGTGGATGGACTGTGGTGTCTCACTGGAGTGGTGGGTGGGCTGTGCTGTCTCATTGGAGGGATGGGTGGGATGTGATGTCTCACTGGAGGTATGGGTGGGCTGTGATGTTTCTCACTGGAGAGGTGGGTGGGCTGTGGTGTTTCACTGGAGGGGTGGGTGGGCTGTGATGTCTCTCACTGGAGAGGTGGTTTGGCTGTGGTGTCTCACTGGAGAGATGGGTGGGCTGTGGTGTCTCTCACTGGACTGTGGTGTCTCACTGGAGTGGTGGATGGACTGTGGTGTCTCACTGGAGTGGTGGATGGACTGTGGTGTCTCACTGGAGTGGTGGATGGACTGTGGTGTCTCACTGGAGTGGTGGATGGACTGTGGTGTCTCACTGGAGTGGTGGATGGACTGTGGTGTCTCACTGGTGGGGTGGGTGGGCTGTGGTGTTTCACTGGAGGGGTGGGTGGGCTGTGATGTCTCTCACTGGAGAGGTGGTTTGGCTGTGGTGTCTCACTGGAGAGATGGGTGGGCTGTGGTGTCTCTCACTGGTGGGGTGGGTGGACTGTGGTGTCTCACTGGAGTGGTGGATGGACTGTGGTGTCTCACTGGAGTGGTGGATGGACTGTGGTGTCTCACTGGTGGGGTGGGTGGACTGTGGTGTCTCTCACTGGAGGGGTGGGTGGGCTGTGGTGTCTCACTGGAGGGGTGGGTGGGTTGTGGTGTCTCACTGGAGAGGTGGGTGGGCTGTGGTGTCTCTCACTGGAGAGGTGGGTGGGCTGTGGTGTCTCTCACTGGAGGGGTGGGTGGGCTGTGGTGTCTCTCACTGGAGGGGTGGGTGGGCTGTGGTGTCTCTCACTGGAGGGGTGGGTAGGCAGTGGTGTCTCACTGGAGAGGTGGGTGGGCTGTGGTGTCTCTAACTGGAGGGGTGGGTGGGCTGTTATGCCTCACTGGAGGGATGGGTGGGCTCTGGTGTCTCTCACTGAAGAGGTAGGTGGGCTGTTGTGTCTCACTGGAGGGGTGGGTGGGCTCCGGGGTCTCTCACAGGAGGGGTGGGTAGGCTGTGGTGTCTCTCACTGGAGGGGTTGGTGGGCTCTGGTGTCCTCTCTCACTGGTGGATGGGTGCTGTGGTACTCACATGCATGCATGCACACATGCGCGCTTGCACACCCACACATTTTATTTTCCAATGTGTAAACTGTAGACATAAGGTAGCTAGTAAAGGACTTGTACGTGGCTTTTAGAATCGGATCCAAAAAATATCCTACTTCCTATGTCCACATGCTTAGTGCTGGACAAAGTAGCGAGTTAATTTTTACACAACTTTCATATAACTCTAGACCTTTGCCGCCTTGTCTTGAGACGAAAACTAAACCCGCTGAACCATTTTGCCAACTCCAAGTAGTAGAGGACATAAGTTAAGATCCTTTGTTTACCTGACTAATTAATGATATAAATTACCTGGCTTTAGTAACTGGCATCATATGCCTGTCACAAGACAACTGCACCATTGCGTACACACCTCCCATTTGCCAGCAGGCCATTATTAAACAGAATTTCAATTGTGTTTAGTGCAACAATTGTCCACTATGTGGCAGCGCTGAGCCTATGTTTTGCAGCTGCTCAGACCTCTGCATTCTGCTCCAAACATCCCATTTCTACGGCTATAATAGGAGTTTAGACGCATTATTTAGAACTGCTTGTACACACGTAACTCACACGCACATTTCCAATAAACCCAGCAGATCATGTACTTTCTCTCCAGACACAAGGCACTCAAATGTAAGCTCTCATGGCTAGACTACAGTGAGATGTTTCCCATCCCTTACAAGGCCCAGTCTGGGGATTAGACAGGTGCTTGGTGCTCGTTGGTGGGGACAATAGCCAGCGGACCATGGAGCTTTCATCGTCTGTCACGTGACTAGAAGGAACAGTGTAGATTCGACATCAGGAAGTATTCTTCCTGCTTCCTGTGTACAGGGGTGATCGAGGTCTCGCTTGTGTAATCACAGAAAATTATAAACGAATTGAACAAATCAACTACTGATTGTGTAAACACAAGCAATTTTAATATGAACCAATCGGATGATTGTATATGTGAAGGGTGAGGTACTTTGTGGGTGTGTGATTGCGTACGTGTGTCCATGCAAAAACATACCAGAACTGTGGATCGTTGCTTCCAAAGTCATCCATGACCAGGGATTTGAGGTAATCCGTAGCCATGTTTATGGTAGCCACACTGGACACATAATGACATTAATCAATTTATTGTAACTGGGTAATGAAGACAAATATACTTTGGCTCTCTCAGTCTGCGCCATTTGTCCCTTCCTTTTCCATCTTCTTCAGTCTTGTATCTCTTCAACTGCCTCTATATCCACTTGTCTCAATTTCGATGTTTTTAAGTCACAACTCTTGATTTCGGTCGGCCTCATCCACCTCTCCTTGCAAATTGACTGAAAAAACTTAATTTTCTTGTGTATGTTTTATCAATTTGCATCTTTTATTTAAATGTTCTCAGTACCTATTCATTGGTGTTCATCTGCATACAACTGATTCTTGATACCCACTGCCGGTAGGCCAATAAACATATTTAAAGAAAACTTTGTTCTGCCTTGATCATGTGGTCTTAGTTGTTATGTCTGTCTGTGCGTGCGTGCGTGCGTGTGTGCATGTTCACATGTGCGAACCTATACACATACATGCGTGACCACTAAATTATTGTTCTATAGCGTGGGCATAAAAAATACACTAACATTTATTACAAATGTATTCACTTGGTGTACATAATTGATTTAACATTAAAAATGTCATAGAATGTGATGTTAGGTATGACTGGTGAGTTAATCTGATTTTAGTTAGGTTACGACATATCATTCAGTAACTATTTATGCCGACATCTTATGTAGTAACAATCAACACGATTTCTCTTCTGTAGCGTAGTATTCTTTATGTTGACTCGTAATGCAGTTGAACAAAACTACTGCCCTTGGAAACTAAAGCATGCCAATTGTTATATTGCACCAGTACAGGTATAACATGAATAATGAGACTTTGCAGTTTATAAATCAGATCTCATGGATAGTTTTAGCACTAAGACGGATGTGTTGATGTTGTTGTAATCGTTCTGTGATTACATTCTTACCTGCACCTGCTCAGGACAATGATGTGTCATGTCTCGCCACGTCACTGCGTCATATTGCGGCATCTCATTGTAATAATACCTTGATGTTTACATTGGCATAATGTAGTTAATTTCTGCTCCAGCCTGTGTATGGAATCTAATGGGATTTCTTCATAAAATTTTACAGTATATAGCTTAAACTTTAGACGCAAGATTGATGTGTATTTTAAGCTTCAGACCCAAGACTGTCATTGTACAAATGCAGAACTTTGAACTTTAGACCCAAGACTGACATTGAACAAACCCATAACTTTAAACTTCAGATCTCCAAGACTGACATTGCACAGACCAGCACTTTGAACTTCAGATTCAAGACTGACATTGCATATACCCAGAACTTTGAACTTCAGACCCAAGACTGATATTGCACAAACCCAGATCTTTGAACTTCAGACCCAAGACTGATATTGCACAAATCCAGAACTTTGAACTTCAGACCCAAGACTGATATTGCACAAATCCAAAACTTTGAACTTTAGACCCAAGACTGACATTGCACAAACCCAGAACTTTAAACTTCAGACCCAAGACTGACATCGCACAGACCCAAAACTTTGATGAACTTCAGACCCAAGACTAACATGTAAAGAACTTCCAACTGTCACTGTGCAGTGTGCACACAAATAAAAAACTATGAATTTCAGACTCAAAATATGTGTAGAACTTTGAATTTCACTCTAACGACAGCCAGTATGCAGAGCCAGAACCCAAAACTTTCAGACTCTTGACCGTTGCACTGACCCCTAATCCTTGACCTGTGTCCACCGACTGCACCATGACCCTTGAACCTCCGTCAATACACCTTGGTGCAACAGACACATCTGACATGTCAGTGCCGGTCTGTCCCCACCAATGCCGGTCTGTTCCCACTGGTGCCGGTCTGTCCCGTCAGTGCCGGTCTGTCCCCACCAATGCCGGTCTGTCCCCATCAGTGCCAGTCTGTCCCCACCAGTGCCGATCTGTCCATGTCAGTGCCGGTCTGTCCCCACAGTGGTGGCATGGGTTTGACCACATGATACTTGACCACAACAAGGAAACAACTCTGGCTGTCTGACCTGGGCAGTACTGGTCAGATCTCGGGGGGACAATCGTATGTGACAGACTGTCACACACCTGACCACTGCACTCCCACACATCCAGGGACCCGGTCCTGGTCTCCTTAGGTCCTGACCTCTCCCACAAATCCAGGGACCTGGTCTTGGGTCTCCATAGGCCCTGACCTTCTCACACACATCCAGGGACCTGGTCCTTGGTCTCCATAGGTCCTGACCTTCTCACACACATCCAGGGACCTGGTCCTTGGTCTCCATAGGTCCTGACCTTCTCACACACATCCAGGGACCTGGTCCTTGGTCTCCATAGGTCCTGACCTTCTCACACACACATCCAGGGACCTGGTCCTTGGTCTCCATAGGTCCTGACCTTCTCACACACATCCAGGGACCTGGTCCTTGGTCTCTAGAGGTCCTGACCTTCTCACACACATCCAGGGACCTGGTCCTTGGTCCCCATAGGTCCTGACCTTCTCACACACATCCAGGGACCTGGTCCTTGGTCCCCATAGGTCCTGACCTTCTCACACACATCCAGGGACCTGGTCTTTGGTCCCCATAGGTCCTGACCTTCTCACACACATCCAGGGACCTAGTCCTTGGTCCCCATAGGTCCTGACCTCCCTCACACCAGTTTAGCCATTGAGGAGGCATTACTTGATGGTTAATAGCGTGATTGATCACTGAATCTGACATCTGGGTGATGTACACTACATATGTATGCAACAGAGGTGAAGCGCGTGTAAATGTATGCTACAGAGGTGAAGTGGGTGTAAATGTATGCTACAGAGGTGAAATGGGTGTAAATGTATGCTACAGAGGTGAAATGGGTGTAAATGTATGCTACAGAGGTGAAGTGGGTGCAATGGTATGCTGCAGAGAGGTGAAGTGGGTATAAATGTATGCTACAGAGGTGAAGTGGGTGCAAAGGCATGCTGCAGAGAGGTGAAGTGGGTGTAAATGTATGCTACAGAGGTGAAGTGGGTGTAAATGTATGCTACAGAGGTGAAGTGGGTGCAAAGGTATGCTGCAGAGAGGAGAAGTGGATGTAAATGTATACTACAGAGAGGTGAAGTGGGTGTAAATGTATGCTACAGAGAGGTGAAGAAGTGGGTGTAAATGTATGTTGTGGAAAGGTGAAGCGGGTGCAAAGGTATACTGCGGAGAGGTGAAGTGGTGTAAATGTATACTACAGAGAGGTGAAGTGGGTGTAAATGTATGCTACAGAGAGGTGAAGAAGTGGGTGTGAATGTATGGTACAGTTTGGATGTAGTGGGTGGAAATATATTCTAGTGTTGTGGAGTGGGTGGAAATGTATGCTATAGTGAGATGGAGTGGGTGGAAATATATGCTACAGTGGGTTGAGTAAGTGGAAATGCCTGCTACAGTGGGATGGGGTGGGTGGAAATATATGCTACAGTGGGTTGAGTAAGTGGAAATGCCTGCTACAGTGGGATGGGGTGGGTGGAAATATATGCTACAGTGGGTTGAGTAAGTGGAAATGCCTGCTACAGTGGGATGGGGTGGGTGGAAATGTTTGCAACAGTGTTGTGGAGTGGGTGGAAATGTACACACTGCTGTGTGGAAATTGTAAAATTTTATAACAGTGCAGCACCAATGTACGTATTATTTTGGTGTCAAATTTATAACACTGCCCAGTGCCTCTAGGTGTCTTGCCTTGCAGGGAATTTTTCAGAAGAAAATGGCATGCCAGTTGGTGAGAAAGTGACACACTCAAGCCATGTGCTATGTCTGGAACAAGCAGAATGCAATGGCTTGATTAATTATTTAATTATGCAGTGTGCAACTAGGCATGCAACCACTTGATGCCAGCTTCACTAAAGTACTTGTTTAAGAAGATAAACATAGCATTAATTAAATGATAGCAAATTTTCATTGATTAGTGGACCCATTACTCAGTTTTGAAAATTATTTGGCAAAGGCAATATCAAGTCATTCTTAGTGACTGGTAGATTTTGGCTTTGTTGAAAACATAAATAACATTTACCACCCGGAAAATAACAACCAGCACCCTGGAAGTAACAAATACATCCTTGGAAATAACAACTACCTCCATGGTAATAACAACTACCAAGCTGGCAAGTGGAAATAACAATTAACAACTATTCTGGAGATAACAACCAACACTATGAAAACAACAGCTACCACCATATAAATAACAATCAACACCATGGAATAACAAATACCACCCGGGTAAATAACAACTTAACAACTACCACATTGAATATGAAATAACAATTACTACCCTGGATATAGTAACTGCTACATTGGAATAAAAACTAATATCCTGTGAGAAACAGATTTATACTACCTTGAAAATACCACCTGCCAATCTAGAAATAACCACAAACCTGGAAATAACAGGTGCCACCCTGGTGTAACAAACTACCACCCTGGAAATAAGAAATACCACCCTCTAATAACAATGATTACAGTGGAAATAACAACTATACATGTTATTATTAACGATTTACTATTGAATTTTAATATCCAAACTGTGAGTTCTACACCAGGTCAGTGCTGTTTCTTATTTGCTTCCTGGTATAACAATTTTCTTTGATCCACCAAAAATAGCCCAGCTGTGTGAATATCCTTTTGCCCGTGTCGTAAGCCAGTTCACATCCATGCCACCTTGGAGACGTGCTTTAAACAGTGCAGGCGCTACATGGGTAATCCATAATTAAAATAAATAAATAAACACGTTGACCCATGCAATTAAAAGATACCTTTTAAAGTCACAACAGGACAATGACACTTCAGTTAATTTTAACTCTGGAGCTATTATTATCTGATTGGCACGCGTATTCACTTCAGCATAACGTACCGTGCCGTTCGCTGTCAGGCTTTGTGACTGGAACACCAACGCGTGGTTGGCCTTTTTCAATAGGACTTGTTTCATAAATTAATTGTGAGATTGCCGTAATGAAATGCGTCTGTGTGACCGTGAATGTGTAGTGTGGCCGTGAATGTGTAGTGTGGCGAGGAACATGGCAGCAGAAATGCATGATCTGTCACCGTCAGACCACTGAATATGTTCAGAGGACGGACAGAAGACGTGTATAAGTGAGACGTCAGCTGAAGACGGAGTTGAGAGAATTGACACTGGAGGCAGCACGTGTCTGAAAGAGAATGGTACCCTCCTAATTCATGATCTCAGAGAGGCGATGTCACGTGTCTGAATGGGAATGGTACCCTCCTAATTCATGATCTCAGAGAGGCGATGTCACGTGTCTGAATGGGAATGGTACCCTCCTAATTCATGATCTCAGAGAGGCGATGTCACGTGTCTGAATGGGAATGGTACCCTCCTAATTCATGATCTCAGAGAGGCGATGTCACGTGTCTGAATGGGAATGGTACCCTCCTAATTCATGATCTCAGAGAGGCGATGTCACGTGTCTGAATGGGAATGGTACCCTCCTAATTCATGATCTCAGAGAGGCGATGTCACGTGTCTGAATGGGAATGGTACCCTGCTAATTCATGATCTCAGAGAGGCGATGTCACGTGTCTGAATGGGAATGGTACCCTGCTAATTCATGATCTCAGAGAGGCGATGTCACGTATCTGAATGGGAATGGTACCCTGCTAATTCATGATCTCAGAGAGGCGATGTCACGTGTCTGAATGGGAATGGTACCCTGCTAATTCATGATCTCAGAGAGGCGATGTCACGTGTCTGAATGGGAATGGTAAACGATGGACACAAATTATAAACACATTATGGCACATTCACACATACATGTATTCTACATATGCACAGTCACACACATACACACACACACACTCACACACGCACACACACATACATGCACACTCACACATACACACACACACACACACTCACCCACACACACACGCACACTCACACACACTCACCCACGCACACACTCACACGCAAACTCACATACACACACACACATGCACACTCACACATTCACACTTGAATGAATGAACAAACAATTGAGCGATCATGTGTGCATCTGTGTATATCCATCATGGTTTTGACTGCAGAGATGGGGAAAGATTGACGGTCAAGAATATGAAATTGTTTAAACAATACTCTACTTTAACACTACCAGATATACTCAAGAGATACCAATATACAACCATATATAAATGTTTTCCCTACACATCAAATAGTAAAGATTAATAAACATATCCTTAAACATAAAATGTGTATTCATCATATTCAATAATCTAAATTCCATCTTGTGGACTACTAAATATGCTGAATATTACTTAGTGAATATTTAATACTACATGATAACAATAAATTCTTTCTGTTTAGATACTCTTCCAGATAGCGTCTAACCAATGTGTGTATTCACCAAAGATGCTTCCACGTATTGTTTTCCGCGCCCGTCATTGAAACAAGTTACTTATGCATGTGATCCACATTCCCAGCAAGATTTATCGTATTTGTCAACCCTCACATTAGCTCTGATGGGTTCCCCTACCAACGAGATTTAAGCGTTTTTTCCCCCCCGTCTCTCAGAAGCAGGCAGTATTGTTCATGGATGCAGAAGTCTGATTGTGGGTGTGGAGATAGAATGACAGTAGCCTCACTGAGTGTACAGCGTCATGTATAGACGTGGCAGAGTCCGTCGGACACGTGAAGTGGAACTTATCTGCCTCCTTGACAGGAGACCTCCAGGGGAAAATGAGCTCGTGCCGCGTATAAGTCTCAAGGCAACCAGCCAATAAAACTGTTTAATTTGCCGGGACAACAGTTAATTTACTAAGGCGCCTGTGTGACTGTGAATGTCTGTGTTAGCTGCGTGCCTGCATGCAAGCATCCATGCATGCATGCATGCATGTATGTGTGCCTACCGCCATGGCTACATTTTAGGTGGTCTTTCTACTTTGTGCATGCTTGCAGGTCTGTGTGCATTTCCTGATGTCAATAATAGGCATGTCTAGGGGGCCTGGGGGCACGTGCCCCTCTAGACCTTTTGATTTTTGCATGCCCCGAGACCTTTTTGTATGGGTCCCCTTGACCATGCCCCCCAGACCTTTTAGAATGTGCCCACATGACTGAAGTTACGAGTTACGTCAGCCGAGCCAGTGGGGAAGGTGAAAAAAACCTGAAGATACGGCAATGCAGTGGCAAAATTTTTTCAACACCACCCCACCCTCCATCTTCCAATGTCACCAGTCAAGCAGAGATAGCAGCAACACATTTTCTACACCATTTGGTTCGGCCGCCAGTGTAGTTTTTCTGCCCCCCCCCCTAGACTACCCCTGGTCACTGTTAAAGACCCAACTTGTTAAATCCACATCAGATAAAATGACATCATTTTGCAGAATTTGATGCAATACGTTGTTGTGGTGTGCCGTGGTGGACAGTGATAAATTGGGCCAGACATCGTTAAGGTAACATCACAGTAGGGCAAGGGGACTTAATTATTCTGTGTCCCGCAACTAGCCCGCAAGTCAAAGATACCACATTGGCAGACAACGTATATTGAACTATAATTGAGCTATGTATATGTGCGGCTGTGTGAATGTTTCCCTCCTAGACAGTTTGTATATGTATATTGAACTATAATTGAGCTATGTATATGTGCGGCTGTGTTAATGTTTCCCTCCTAGACAGTTTGTATATGTATATTGAACTATAATTGAGCTATGTATATGTGCGGCTGTGTTAATGTTTCCCTTCTAGACAGTTTGCATATGTATATTGAACTATAATTGAGCTATGTATATGTGTGGCTGTGTGAATGTTTCCCTTCTAGACAGTTTGTATATGTATATTGAACTATAATTGAGCTATGTATATGTGTGGCTGTGTTAATGTTTCCCTCCTAGACAGTTTGTATATGTATATTGAACTATAATTGAGCTATGTATATGTGTGGCTGTGTGAATGTTTCCCTCCTAGACAGTTTGTATATGTATATTGAACTATAATTGAGCTATGTATATGTGTGGCTGTGTTAATGTTTCCCTCCTAGACAGTTTGTATATGTATATTGAACTATAATTGAGCTATGAATATGTGTGCGGCTGTGTGAATGTTTCCTTCCTAGGCAGTTTGTATATGTATATTGAACTATAATTGAGCTATGTATATGTGTGTGGCTGTTTGAATGTTTCCCTCCTAGATAGTTTGCATCTCAGTCATCAAACTTCATCTATGATCCTTTGGAAGAAAAGTAACCCTTTGATTTTTTTGAGAAATTCCCTTTAGCATTCATACCGGATGTTAGACGGATGCATATTGAGTGTTCATAATTTTACACGTATTTTCTGTGATTGTTCCGAGGACGGCCAATCAGTGGGGACACTTTACATAACGTGCATTACTGAAACTGCTAAATTATAATTATATATATATAATAATATATATATAATAATAATGTATTTATTTCAGACAATCATCATGTCCATCTATAAAAATACATCAATAAAAGTATGTAAATAAATATAAAAATACATCAATAAAAACGACATGTTTAAAAATTATATAAATCCAGGACCCACTTGTGCCGCAGTTTCAAAATACAATACATGTCGCTAGTTTTAATGCTATAAATAATGGGATTCAAAGACGTCAATCCTATTCATTAGGCTAAAATAGCCTTTCTGATTACACATTTACCCGAGAACAAAAGTGAAATTTTTTATGTAACATATTACTATTGGCATTCAAAAGTCTCACTTTGGCTTGCATGTCAGACTCATCTGACAAGTTATTAGAAATGACATGTCCAAGATATTTACAAGAGGTGGCAAAGTTTAACTTCTTTCCTCCTAATGTCATTTCTTTAGAAAGATTTGAATTTCTAGATTCAAAGTACATGACCAGGGATTTACCCGCATTGTATTGCACGTCATGCTCACATCAATATTAGTAACACATGTCTAGTAGTGTTTGTAGTCCTTTAGCAGAAGGTGCAAACATAAGTATATCATCGGCGTATATAAGGTGATTAACAACCATGTTACCAAGACTACAACCGATTTGTTTTTTTGTGCTGTTGTATACTCAGATTATCCATATAAATTATAAAAAGTAAAGGGGATAACTTCCCACCTTGCTTAACACTGTTGCCAACTGAGAAGGAGTCCGAGTAGGTATTTACCCATCGTATGCATACACATTGATTATTGAATTCATTGCTGAGTACTCATAAGATATATTTCGGTACATTTCGTTGTTCTAGTTTCATTAAAAGTTTATATCGGTTGACACGATCAAACGCCTTTGATGCATCTAAAACTAAAAACGCGACGTGCATAGCTGAACTATGTTCAGTGTAGAACCTTAATATTTCCTTAAATGCAAACACGCATAACTCCATTCCGTGTTTAGGCTTAAAGCCAAATTGATTAGGAGTGGTTTCCAAGTACATTTCCATTCTGTTAAAAAGAACAGTGTCTGCTATTTTCGAAAATATGTTCGATAGACATACTGGCCTATAATTACCTTTGTCGTTTACTCTTCTATTCTTGTCTTTAATCATTGGTACAATAACAGACTGTGAAATTTCTTTTGGTATATAACCATGCACCAGAATCGAAGACACAAGGATAGACAAAAGCACAGCGAGTTGAGAATCAGTGAACTTAATATGTTCTGCATTGATACCTTTATTGCCAGTGGAATATATATATAATATATGTGTGTGTACATGACATATGTCATGTACATATATTTAGGGAAATTGTCTTATATGTTTGTATGTATGCTGTGTCATTCAGAGGAATGACAGGAACAAAAGTAATATAACATACAACTTTTAGGTATTGATTGCCACATAGCTAAATGCTTGCCATAAAGGTTGTGTAGGTGTGTGGTCTGCCAGCATCTAGCTGACAGTGCCTGGTCACACCTGCACCCACACCATACCTGCAATCACCAGGTGGTCGGGCAGGTGATTAATTTGCTAATTAAAAACATGTGCTTGATTAGCGCACTCCATCACTGTATCCTTTCTTGTCTCTATTACAGTTATGGTCCTGTGCAGAGTGCTACCTGCTAATTATGACATCACTTTGTTCTTCCCCCAAGCCCCCACCATACTCACCTGTTACAACTGGCCAATTTAACAGCATTCAGTGCCATACTGGTAATTAGGCCGCAATTTTGTTTAAGTGCTTCGTACATATGTAGAATCTGGACTTGTGTAGAATCTGGACCAACCTCGATTTTGTCGTTACAGCTATACTTTTTGCCTAAATTTGATACCTCAGTGCATTAATTCAGTCATTCTAGTTGTATATTATTTAATTTCTGTCTGTCCGTCCGTCTGTCTGTCTCTTCATCAGTCCGTCTGTCTGTCTGTCCATGTTTGATCGTGTCTAAGATATACGTGAAGACATTGCTGCATAGACAGCCCTGGAACTCGCTGTCCTGGGCACAAACCTATGTAAAATCCAAACTTAGGCAATTTCGTTCACCTCACGTTGCCTGTGTTTTTCAGAAGAGACACCAAAAGCCGTTAGTCTCTACTATCTGGTGTCTCTGCCAGGGGAAGTAAAAGATGTGTATCCTGTCACGGACTCGTAGAGTAGTGGTCTCTGTCTCTAACCCACTGGATCTTGCTCCCACTGGCCGGAGTTGCTTCCCAGTCGGGCGTGTGACAGACAACGAGCAGGCCGTGTAGGCAGTGTATACACTGTATCACTGGACCCACTGGGCACTACATGAATGTACATATGTACTAGCAGTGAGGCAAATGTGACATCATGTACCATCAGTTCTACTCTCAATACAATGCTGTTCTTTCTACTTGGAAGCAACTCTGGCCGCTGGGAGCAAGTTGTTGCTGTGGACACGCCAGATGGCATGGCAAGATGTCACATTCATTTGACCTTGAGTATCTCTAGATTGATGTCCGTCTGGTGGCAAGCAGTGATGCAGATGCTCAGTTGGAGATAGATGATGTGATGAATGGCCGTCAGAGAGGATAAACAAGGATCTGAGAGGATCCAGTCGTATCTGTTCATCGTAAAATCATGTTATATACAGCATACACTACATTGCACATCTTGGCTGGTGTCATTTATATAATAGGTAATTTGTCTGTTTATTGAACATGGCTAAAGAAATATGCCTGTAGTAGTTGTATCTTCTTCCCGTGGTGTGGACAGGGGTTGGGTCGACACCCCTCAGTAGCCCCTTCTGGCTTACTATCACTCTGCCTTCTGTAAATCATGTTATATACAGCATACACTACATTGCACATCTTGGCTGGTGTCATTTATATAATAGGTAATTTGTCTGTTTATTGAACATGGCTAAAGAAATATGCCTGTAGTAGTTGTATCTTCTTCCCGTGGTGTGGACAGGGGTTGGGTCGACACCCCTCAGTAGCCCCTTCTGGCTTACTATCACTCTGCCTTCTGTGAATATCTTCCATTCTTGGTCTTTGCCACTTGCCCTTTTAAGATCTTGCTTAATGCAGTCTTTCCCTCATTAGTTTTGGCCTTTCGTTTCTGTTTACCTGGCTTTCTTTGCCTTCCTCTTCTGTTTACCCGGCTTTCTTTGCCTTCCTCTTCTATTTACCTGGCTCTCTTTGCGTTCCCCTTCTGTTTACCCGGCTCTCTTTGCCTTCCTCTTCTGTTTACCTGGCTCTCTTTGCCTTCCTCTTCTGTTTACCTGGCTCTCTTTGCCTTCCTCTTCTGTTTACCCGGCTCTCTTTGCCTTCCCCTTCTGTTTACCCAGCTCTCTTTGCCTTCCCCTTCTGTTTACCTGGCTCTCTTTGCCTTCCCCTTCTGTTTACCCGGCTCTCTTTGCCTTCCTCTTCTGTTTACCTGGCTCTCTTTGCCTTCCACTTCTGTTTACCTGGCTCTCTTTGCCTTCCTCTTCTGTTTACCTGGCTCTCTTTGCCTTCCCCTTCTGTTTACCCGGTTCTCTTTGCCTTCCTCTTCTGTTTACCCGGCTCTCTTGGCCTTCCTCTTCTGTTTACCCGGCTCTCTTTGCCTTCCCTTCTGTTTACCTGGCTCTCTTTGCCTTCCCTTCTGTTTACCTGGCTCTCTTTGCCTTCCCCTTCTGTTTACCTGGCTCTCTTTGCCTTCCCCTTCTGTTTACCCGGCTCTCTTTGCCTTCCTCTTCTGTTTACCCTGCTCTCTTTGCCTTCCTCTTCTGTTTACCTGGCTCTCTTTGCCTTCCCCTTCTGTTTACCCGGCTCTCTTTGCCTTCCTCTTCTGTTTACCCAGCTCTCTTTGCCTTCCTCTTCTGTTCACCTGGCTCTCTTTGCCTTCCTCTTCTGTTTACCAGGCTCTCTTTGCCTTCCCCTTCTGTTTACCTGGCTCTCTTTGCCTTCCTCTTCTGTTTACCTGGCTGTCTTTGCCTTCCCCTTCTGTTTACCTGGCTCACTTTGCCTTCCTCTTCTGTTTACCAGGCTCTCTTTGCCTTCCTCTTCTGTTTACCAGGCTCTCTTTGCCTTCCTCTTCTGTTTACCAGGCTCTCTTTGCCTTCCTCTTCTGTTTACCAGGGTCTCTTTGTCTTCCTCTTCTGTTTACCCGGTTCTCTTTGCCTTCCCCTTCTGTTTACCCAGCTCTCTTTGCCTTCCTCTTCTGTTTACCCGGCTCTCTTTGCCTTCCCTTTCTGTTTACCCGGCTCTCTTTGCCTTCCTCTTCTGTTTACCCGGCTTTCTTTGCCTTCCCTTCTGTTTACCTGGCTCTCTTTGCCTTCCCCTTCTGTTTACCTGGCTCTCTTTGCCTTCCCCTTCTGTTTACCCGGCTCTCTTTGCCTTCCTCTTCTGTTTACCCGGCTCTCTTTGCCTTCCTCTTCTGTTTACCTGGCTCTCTTTGCCTTCCCCTTCTGTTTACCCGGCTCTCTTTGCCTTCCTCTTCTGTTTACCCGGCTCTCTTTGCCTTCCTCTTCTGTTTACCTGGCTCTCTTTGCCTTCCCCTTCTGTTTACCTGGCTCTCTTTGCCTTCCCTTTCTTTTTACCCAGCTCTCTTTGCCTTCCTCTTCTGTTTACCTGGCTCTCTTTGCCTTCCTCTTCTGTTTACCTGGCTCTCTTTGCCTTCCTCTTCTGTTTATCTGGCTCTCTTTGCTTCCTCTTCTGTTTACCCGGCTCTCTTTGCTTTCCTCTTCTGTTTACCTGGCTCTCTTTGCAAGTGTTTCCTCATTGAGAAAGGTTGAGATGGAGTAGCACCTGAGAGAAGTTGGGAGCGGACTGAGATGGGAGGACAACAGAGTATGAGTGAGAAACTGATGGTTGTTTTGGATGGCAGCCTTATTAAAACATCTCTTAAAATCCCAAAGGCAACAAAACAACTCGTACAGAAACTACGTTAAAATCACGAAACAGTGCCGTTGATGTTGCTTTGGGTGGCAATCTTGTTAAACAAATCTCCATAAATCGTTGCAGTTTCCCAGTGACTGCGGCACCGGGATCCTGCATTGGGTTTCCGCCCCACTGCAGTGACAGTCATTTCACTCCCTAGTGCCCAGCGCAGTGGCATCTTGCCCTTGATGAGCCTTCACCATCTCGCCTTGTCATCTACGCCCAAAAATATTCTGATTCAAATCGGCTGGAAGCCTGTCAAAAATGTGCGTTCACGAAAAGCGTCACCACAACAGTTAGGTTGACTCCTCAAACGCTGATACGCTAAGCATCTTAAAGATTCACTAAGCATATAGCTCCACACCAATTTGTGACACGGCTCAGCAGATTTGGCCGTCTAATTGACGTTTAGCAGCAACGCTGGGTTGTGCATATTGATGATGGATGCTGGCTTACAGAAGGATGTGCGATGGCTGATCACAGACTGTGATAAGCCCACACACAAGCCGTCCTCCGCACATTTGATCACGTAAAATAGCAACTAAACCTTCATGTCCTCAGCAGACTCACGCAGTTATGTGTGCCCATGAAACAGCATGGTGAGCGAGGTGTATTATCAAAAACCTGAATCTATCTGTCTTTAAAGCAACGTAGTTATAGCTAAGTTAAATGGTATACATTTGTTATAGTACAAAGCTGAGATATATGCCATAATCACCTAATAAAATAATTACATCAAAATTATTAGTAAAAATCAGATTATTGCAATATATCAAAACGGCAATGGATTATATTTGATTATATTATTAGTCACGCAATTTTCAATATAAAATGTTTTGAAAAAAGTTATTAATAAAAATCAGATCATTGCAAATATCAAAATGTGGCAGTGAATTATTTGATCAATGTGCACCTATTCCTATAGAGTATTGACACCAGTGCATTTTGCAGAAACAAAAGCAACTAGGCGTATTGAGGATATGGAGAGTTAAATGGGGCGTTGATGAGATATCAGCGCTTAATTTATTCACCCTGATGTAGGGTTCACTGTGGTGTTAGTTTCGTCCTCGTGAACTAAAACGTTATCACACACTATCGGTTTTCTTGTACGCCTTTTAGAGACAGTGTTATTATTATTGCAGTGTCCCTGATTTTTCTTAAGTTATTTTGCCCGTAGCATTTGCTTTTAGAGATGTTGTTATAATTTTTCCTTGTCAAAGTTGCAGGAAACATTATTGGGTTAGGGCAGTACTCGCTGGAAGACTTGTACAATGGCGCTGTCAGAAGGAAAGCTACTACTGTTGTTTGCGACCCCACCCATCCTCTTTTTGGTCAGTTCCAGCAGCCTCCTTGCTCGGAAGAATCTCTTTAAGAAATCTGTTATACCAACTGCAGTGTCCATTCTCAACTGTAAGTGAGGGTATTCTGTAGCAGTATTTTGATTGCATTTAGTTTGTTATGTCATTATATTGTGCTGTTTATGCCTTAGTGTCCAGCAGTGTATATGTCGTGGCTCCACAGTTTTGTTTTTGTTTTTAACTTGTAATGCCGGCGCCAGATGTCTAGTCATTGTAACACCACTCTTCTTTTTATTTGGATTATTATTTAACTTAAGGATTGAATGCTCATGATAAAAGAGTGCATGTGTAAATGAAACTTAGCAATTTTAGGCATGACTATGACTTCATAATAATCTATTGCAATATATATACATGTGTTTAATTGAATAATTACAATCTGTGATAGTATGCTTACCATTTTATAATGTTTACCATTTTATAATGTATTTACTCTGACCCCATGTATTAGCCTAATTGTTTATAGTACTATTTGTATGATAGACATTCTCCTCCTGTGGTTTACTTGTGGTTTACTTGTGGTTTACTTGTTTACCTGTTTACTTATTTACTTAATTTGTGGTTTACTTATCTATGTGCATATGATCTATCACTATATCCTATTGTGCATGTGATATGAATATTATGTGATAACCTCGCTCTTAGTACTTATCTTAACCTTGTATACATACATATGTAAGATTTTATATGAACAAGCCTAAAGGAAATTTTCTGTAACCCAACAGACAATAAAGTTTTTGTAATGTATTGTATTGTATGTATTACTGGATTGGCAGTGAAGTATAAATTGAGATGTCTGTGGTCATATCATAATTTCATGACAAATGGATCTAGATATAAAACGTTGCCTGAATATAGTGTGATGTAAATTAATTAAGGCAGCAAAGTCTGACTGCAATATGACGTACTGTAATGACCATATGTATTGGGACACTTAAAAATAAATAAATTATCAGCTGTTCCAAAATGTAGGGTGCACAAAAATAATTCTCAGATTCACTGTCCCAAAACTTAGGGACATAAACGAATCCGGACGTCACGTTGACCCCGTTTTATTACCGTGGGTGTTGACTTGGCATTTTAACTTCACCATGGTTACCTCGTCTATTACCCTGCTACTAACTATTTTGAGTAGCTGAATGGCTCTACATCCTGGGAGATAAATGTTATATGTAGGGACTACATTTTTTAATGAATTAATGATACTTTTGTTTCAACAACAACAGACATAATAAAGTAGCTTATTATTTATAAAACTTTATTTCAACAACATCAGACATAATAAAGTAGCTAACTATTAAATTATAGATGTATACAATTGTCGAGAAAGAGCAAGAAGAAGTATAACACTTATAATTACATCCTCAGCCATGTAAAATGTTTAATCTGTGGTACCAGTTTCCTACACTTGTTCAAAGACTATTTACTGAGTGTCCGGTTGTACCATATTTGACCGCAGTACTGCCCATATCCACATTACCTCCCACCCCTATCTCGGCCACATATAGAAACACATTTGTTATTAAATTATAGAGGGTCGAAAGTCGAGAGCTGCAAATACATCAACAGTGCCGGCTCCATTCGTGTGCAAAACCTGCAAAAAGACATTTCATGCGAACATGGCCTTATCGGCCACATGCGAACCCACCGCAAAAAGAAATGATCAAATTGTAACTGTCATTATCATGCGAAATAAGATGTGATGGTCTTCATCGGACCGATGGACAAGAGAATAAAAGATAAACTTGCAAAAATGCAACAAAACGTCATGTAATCCCCATTGAACTACCTCTGGTATTAACAGGGTGTCGCCCATTACATTGTTAATAACTAATTTCTTGGTGAATGACCATATATGCAGATTAAAACATCAACTATATATGTGAAACGATGTGCAAGTCCTGGGACAATGCAGACAGTCGAGAGATCACGCAGTTTTGTGCATTGGTGACACTTCCTAAATGTATAAAGGCCAGCTGGTAGCTGAGAGAAGGGCGACACATCGGTGCTGGCGCTACAGTAATTTACATCACCCAAGTTTGTGTTGTTTATGTCAGAGCAGTAAAACGATTGTAAAACGTTTTATTGATACTCTGTTTGTTATTTACGCGTCTGCATCGGGGAACAAAGTGGGTACATGCTCGTCAGAAATACGAATAATCTGTGTCCCAATACATAGGGACAAAAATAATTACATTTACAAAAATGTCTCAAAACATACAGTGTCCAATACATACGACCATTACGGTGTAATTATATGAAACTAATTTTAATAGCAAGAATTAAACTTACTTTGGAGCCATAGTTGAAACATGCAATGTTTTGACCCGTCTACGGCAGATCTTGATCACGCACTGATGTCATGTGACATGGCTCAACTGTAGCTCCAGTGTAAGTTTAATTCTTGCTATTCAAATTTAATCTCGGAGCCGTGAATAATATCTTCCACAAGCAGATTTTACTAAGTGTTTTGGAAGTGATTTGTTCTTAGGCAAATAAGTGAGGCAAACAAGTAGTATGCATACTACAAGTGTTTCCAAAGGATTAATTGAGTTAAGCTTAAGTGGTTCCTAGAAATAATGTGTATCGATTGTGCCAGATCTTCTAGTGTCTAGGTGCGATTCCTAGAATTCTGGATTGATGCGGTTGTTCAGAACCATTTAAATGCAACAGCGTGATGTCACTTGTGAACCATGGTTCTTTCTGACATCATCGTGCAGACCTTCAAAGCTGAAGTTTGGCAGTTCTCTTTACTGTAGCATTGTATGTCAAACTCGCAATCAACAGAACCACATTTAAAATCCACCTGCTGTCTCATCTCAGCTGGGGCAATTTCGTTCGCCCCTCTTTGCCTGTGTCTTTTGGAAGAGACACTAAAAACTGTTTGTGCCTTCTACCATGGGAAGTGGGAAATAAAAGATCCCACACAGGCATAAATTTAACAAGATTTAACAAGATTGCCATCCAGAAAATTAACTCTAGATGGCAGGTGGACAAGGAAGCCTTTTGGCTTATCGAGTGTCCAATACTTTTTATCTACGTGTATCCCGCCCTTTTAAGGTATGTGTCGATTTTATTTTTAAACATTCACGCTACTAGTGCCAACACAATCAGGAGATAATCTGTTCCATTCATTTACAGTCCTTTGTGAGAATGAGAACTTTCTTATATATAATCTACACTGCTCCTTTACTAATGTAACTTCATGTCATCTAGTCCTTCTATCTTTCTTAACTGAGAAAAAAATATTTCTATCAATATTTTCATAACCATTCAATATTTTTAACATTTCTATCTGATCTCCTCTCAATCTCCTGGTCTCCAGTGTTGTTAAACCACATTTTTTAGGCATATTTCGTAACTAAGATCCCTCGGTTTTGGTATCATTTTAGTTGCTCTCCTCTGTACTCTTTCTAGCATATCTATGTCCTTCCTGTGATATGGCCTCCATGTTTGAATACAATATTCTAAATGAGGCCTAACTATTGTTTTGTACAGCGGTATTATTAGCTCTTTTTCCTTATACGTTATGTTTCTCCTAATTAATCCAAGGATTTCATTTCCCTTTGAAACTGCAATTCCGCACTGCTCTGAAACCTTTATATCAGCACTAATGGTTAAACCTAAGTCCTTTTCTTTTACAGTAGTACTTAGTACAGAACCTCCCATTGTATATTGTACATCTTCGTTTCCATGTCCTGTGTGGAGGCATTTACATTTCCCAAAATTGAACAACATTTGCCATTTTTCAGACCATTTTATCAATCTGTCAAGATCATCTTGTCAATGCTGTCTATCTTCATCACGTTTAATCCTTCTAAAAAATGTTATATCATCCGCAAATTTCAACACCTTGCTTGTTATATCATCATCCACACCGTTGATATATCTTAAGAATAATATAGGTCCCAGTACTGATCCCTGTGGTACCCCACTCAAAACTTATTTCCAGTATAAAGCCTCCCCATCAACTACTACCCATTGTCTTCTGTCAATTAGCCATTTTTCTATCCAGTTAATTAAACCATTTCCTATGCCATGGGTCTTTAGTTTAAGCAGCAACCTTTGATGTGGCACTTTGTCGAAAGCTTTCTGAAAATCTAGGTAGATGATATTAACTTGTGATCCCTTGTCTACCCACTTAGTGAAATCTTCAAAAAACATAACATTTGTTAAGCATGACCTCGCTTTTAGAAACCCATGTTGAGATGGGTTTAACAAGTTATGTTTAACAAGAAAATCCACCATGTGATCTTTAATTAGTCTTTCTAATAATTTGCAATTCACTGACGTTAAACTCACTGGTCTGTAGTTCTCCGACTTGTTTCTGGAACCTTTCTTAAATAACGGTATAATGTTTGCTTCTTTCCATTCTAAAGGAACCACTCCCTCTTCTAATGACAAGTTGAAAACTGTTGCAAGTGGTATGCTAATTTGTTCTACAATTTCCAATAGTAGTTTGGCTGGAATCCCACCCACTCCAGGTGATTTATTATCCTTCATAGCCCTAATTTTCTTAGCTACCATTTCCGGGGTTACAATTAACTGTCCTAAATAGTCTGATTCTGCCCCCTTGAACTTAGCCTCTGGTACTAGCAGTGAACTAATATCTTCCCTGGTAAACACCGAACTAAAGTACTCATTCAGGTCTTCTGCCATTAAGAATCCCTCTGATATTATATTTCCAGTACTATCTTCTAGAGGACCGACCTTATCCTGAACTTTCTGTTTGCTCCTAACATATGCATAAAAACTCTTGCTGTCTTGTTTTATATTACAAGCTAATTTTTGTTCATAGCTTCTCTTTGAATTTCAGTTGTAGCTTGGTTTAGTGCTTCTTTATAAATGTTGTAGTCTTCGTTATTTCCAGTACGTCTATATGACTTCCACATTGTTTGTTTGTACTTAATTTTTCTAATGGCTTCTTTATTTCTTTCTGGACCATTTCCCTTGTTTTTTTAAGGGAACAAATTTATTGACGATGCACTCTATTTCACTCTTTAAGATATTCCAGCATTCTGTTGCTGATTTATTCTTCAGTGTGTTGTTCCAGTCTATCTTTGCAAAATATTTTCTCATTTCCTTATATCTTCCTTTGTGAAAATTTCTCCTGAACTGCTTATTTCTTTCTGATTTTACTTTGATGGTAAAATGTATCTGGTTGTGATCACTACTTCCCAGAGGCTCACATAGTTTTACGTTGTCAACTAATTCATTCTGTGAGGACAAAACTATGTCTAACACATTCTCACCCCTGGTTGGCTCTAGCACATGTTGAGAAAGGAAACTGTCTTGTATTAAAACTAAAAACTTGTGGTTCTCACTCCACGTACTCTGTAGAGATTTCCATTGTATATGACCATGGTTAAAATCTCCCATAATAATACAGTCCCGTTTGTTAACTTCCCTTATAGCGTTTTGTACTTTTTCATTCTCTTCTACACTTATGTTTGAACTTCTATAAACTACCCCCACCGTTAACATTGAGTTTCCTGTAACTATGTTACACTAAACAGCTTCTTCGCAATTTGCTTCTCTTTGTAATTTTAATTCATAAGCTTGGATAGAATCTTTAACATATAAAATAACTCCACCTCCCCTTCTTCCTATTCTATCTTTCCTGAACATTACATAGCCTGTTAGTTCCAATTCGGCATCTGATATATCGGTGGTGGCCCATGATTCGGTTATACCTATGATGTGAGGGTCAATATCTTGTACCATTATGTTTAGTTCACTTCTTTTGTTTACTACGCTCCTTGCATTTAAACAAATGCATTTATATCCTGATTCAGAACAGTTTTCCAGGCTGTTCTTTGCTTATTTATGTCTGCTGTTTGTATCTCTGCCTCCAGTTTCAGGCTTCTCTGTGAATCCCCCCTGCAAATCTAGTTTAAATAGATGCAGCCTGTCCCACTGTCAACAGACTGCAGCAAGTTCTCTGAGAAAACTGCTGCCCCCTTCCACTTAGATGGAGGGCACCTTCCCTCCCTGTCAGCAGTATTTGTCCCTACCTATACTAGTATAGACCCTCCCTTGCCATGCCCCAATACCTTCTCTACCCTTTCATGTGTTCTACCCTAGCCCCCAACAAACAAACAACAACGTCCTCCCCTTCGCTTAGTGTCTTGTCCGTCTTTCTCAGAATAGAGTCACCCATAAACACCCTCTCTTTTCTCAACGCCCCCTCAATCACTGCCTCAGAGTAGCTCCTTCTCCGGTTTGCATCTGTCTGGTTGTAGTCTTGTTCCCCTGTCTTCTGCTCTCCTGTCACAATCCCGTCCGTTCCATTCTTTCCTGACACTGTTTCTCTTGTCACCTTTCCTCCTATCATCGTCCCTCCCAACTTCTCTTCAGTCACATTTACTGTCACTTCCTTTCTTCCCGTCATCTTTCCTCCCATTGCATTTCCTTCTCTCCTCTCTCTTTTTCCCTCCTACCTCTTTCTCTACGGTCACTTTCTTCCCCTCTGATCACCTTCCCACCACTCAGTCTCCTTTCCTCGGTCTTCTTGCCACTACTCTGCTCCTTCAGTCTCACAGTATTCCCAACTCTCTCCCTGTCGTCTCTCTCCATTCTACCTGTCTCCTTGCTGATTCTCATCTCCATCCCCTTCACAATATCTACCAACCTAGCTACCTCCTTCTCCAGGCATTCCACCTTCCAACACCCTATGCACTGAAAGGTGAATGCCTCTTCCTTGGTCTCTGCCCATGACTTCCCACAGCCGATAAGTGCGTAAACTTTTGTGGATTTGCAGAGCTCGGGAGTTCTTATATCTGTGAAACCTGCCAGTTTGTCAATTTTGTTTTTAAACAAAATCCTCAATATGAATGTTCCCAAAAAACTGACAGATATCTCTTTCGATAAACCAAAAGCTTCCATTTCCACAGGGTGCCTGTGCTTGTTAAATCTGGTTTAATTTCTCTCCATAAAACTTATTACCCATTGAGTCCTTAGCAATTATATGTTTGAGACCACAGCTTTAGCTAGAGACCCGTCTTTTGAGTGAGACCATAGCTTTATCTAGAGAACCGTCTTTTGAATGAGACCATAATTTTATCTAGAGACCCGTCTTTTGAATGAGACCATAGCTTTATCTAGAGACCCGTCTTTTGAATGAGACCATAGTTTTATCTAGAGACCCGTTTTTTGAATGAGACCATAGCTTTATCTAGAGACCCGTCTTTTGAATGAGACCATAGTTTTATCTAGAGACCCGTCTTTTGAATGAGACCATAGCTTTATCTATAGACCCGTCTTTTGAATGGGACCATAGTTGTATCTAGAGACCCGTCTTTTGAATGAGACCATAGCTTTATCTAGAGACACGTCTTTTGAATGAGACTATGGTTTTATCTAGAGACCCGTCTTTTGAATTAGACCATAGCTTTATCAAGAGACCCGTCTTTTGAATGGGCTGAGTTTGCTTTGGACGAATAAAAATCTGAGGAGCAAAAAACTACCATTGACTCTCATCACTGTTATTTATAATGTCCATTACACTGTAAATATGTATGTCACACTTGTGTATGCATGTACTCTATTACACTGTAAAGATGTGAGTCATACTTGTGTATGCATGTATTGTATTACACTGTAAAGATGTGTTTCACACTTGTGTATGCATGTATTGTATTACAATGTAAAGATGTGTGTCACACTTGTGTATGCATGTATTGTATTACAATGTAAAGATGTGTTTCACACTTGTGTATGCATGTATTATATTACACTGTAAAGATGTGTGTCACACTTGTGTATGCATGTATTGTATTACAATGTAAAGATGTGTGTCACACTTGTGTATGTATGTATTGTATTACACTGCAAAGATGTGTGTCACACTTGTGTATGTATGTATTGTATTACACTGCAAAGATGTTTGTCACACTTGTGTATGCATTTATTGTATTACACTATAAAGATGTGTGTCACACTTGTATATGTATGTATTGTATTACACTGTAAAGATGTGTATCATACTTGTGTATGCATATATTGTATTATACTGTAAAGATGTGTTTCACACTTGTGTACGCATGTATTGTATTACACTGTAAAGATGTGTGTCATACTTGTGTATGCATGCATTATATTATACTGTAAAGATGTGTGTCACACTTGTGTATGCATGTATTATATTACACTATAAAGATGTGTGTCACACTTGTGTATGCGTATATTATATTACACTGTAAAGATGTGTGTCACACTTGTGTATGCATGTATTATATTACACTGTAAAGATGTGTGTCACACTTGTGTATGCATGTATTATATTACACTGTAAAGATGTGTGTCACACTTGTGTATGCATGTATTATATTACACTATAAAGATGTGTGTCACACTTGTGTATGCATGTATTGTATTACACTGTAAAGATGTGTGTCACACTTGTGTATGCATGCATTATATTACACTGTAAAGATGTGTGTCACA
This sequence comes from Paraescarpia echinospica, assembly GCA_020002185.1. NCBI lineage: Eukaryota > Metazoa > Annelida > Polychaeta > Sabellida > Siboglinidae > Paraescarpia > Paraescarpia echinospica. The sequence continues at coordinate 27,186,665 of CM034541.1, forward strand.
CTTGTGTATGCATGTATTATATTACACTATAAAGATGTGTGTCACACTTGTGTATGCGTATATTATATTACACTGTAAAGATGTGTGTCACACTTGTGTATGCATGTATTATATTACACTGTAAAGATGTGTGTCACACTTGTGTATGCATGTATTATATTACACTATAAAGATGTGTGTCACACTTGTGTATGCATGTATTATATTACACTGTAAAGATGTGTGTCACACTTGTGTATGCGTATATTATATTACACTGTAAAGATGTGTGTCACACTTGTGTATGCATGTATTATATTACACTGTAAAGATGTGTGTCACACTTGTGTATGCATGTATTATATTACACTGTAAAGATGTGTGTCACACTTGTGTATGCATGTATTATATTACACTGTAAAGATGTGTGTCACACTTGTGTATGCAGGCATTACTGTGTACGTATGTATTTATGTACATATATGCATGTTTGGACTGGCTTGCATGTGTGTGCTCGTGGACGTGCGTTTCTAGTCTAGTGGGATATTTTTGGATTGGTAAAATGTGATCATGCATAAGGAATGGCGAGGAGACGAGGTGGGGAGGTACATGGCTGTGGCTGTAGTGCTGGCAAATCAGTCAGTCGATGAATCAATCAATAACTTATTATTTTGCGACAACAGAATGGTATACGTAGAACAGCCGTGTAAGAAAGTGAGGTTGTGTGGCCACATGGCATGTTAGATGCCATCTTCCTGTGACCCCATAAAAGAGATATATATATATACTCCCATGACTATATATCATGAGAGTATGATTGTATGACAATGAACTGCAGGTATGATGGAGAAAAAATTATTATAGAAAATTACTATTTTAAAACGATTGTAAGAGATTTGTCTGAATTCAAATGTAGATGTGTAGCTATAAATAAAACCTGTAATTACACTCCACACATCTGGAATTTAGGCAATGCACATAGTTAAGGTAGTTGTCTACATATTGTTTGCTTAATAAAAATTTGAATTTTGGTCTGGATTTGATGTTTTGCTTGTTATAATCAAGATTATACAAATTTGTTGATGAAATATATGAAAAGCATTGTAGTTTGTTGTGAAAGTAGAGAATGAAATGGTGTCTTGTGTCAGGGTTGTGATAGATCAGAAGAAAATGGACAGAGACACGACTGTCGGGACAATGGTGGATGGTGTCTCACTGTGCTCTATTAGATTGATCGTTTAGCCAATTAAGTGTAACTAACCGCGCCATTGTCAAACAGGCCGCAGTCTGCATCACTCTATGTGGTGGTTTCATTGTCAAACAGGCCGCAGTCTGCATCACTCTGTTTGGTGGTTTCATTGTCAAACAGGTCGCAGTCTGCATCACTCTATGTGGTGGTTTCATTGTCAAACAGGCCGCAGTCTGCATCACTCTGTTTGGTGGTTTCATTGTCAAACAGGTCGCAGTCTGCATCACTCTGTGTGGTGGTTTCATTGTTAAACAGGCCAAAGTCTGCATCACTCTGTATGGTGGTTTCATTGTCAAACAGGCCGTAGTCTGCATCACTCTGTGTGGTGGTTTCATTGTCAAACAGGCCGTAGTCTGCATCATTGGTTTCATTGTCAAACAGGCCGCAGTCGGCATCACTCTGTGTGGTGGTTTCATTGTCAAACAAGTCTGCATCACTCTGTATGGTGGTTTCATTGTCAAACAGGCCATAGTCTGCATCACTCTGTGTGGTGGTTTCATTGTCAAACAGGCCGTAGTCTGCATCACTCTGTGTGATGGTTTCATTGTCAAACAGGCCGCAGTCTGCATCACTCTGTGTGGTGGTTTCATTGTCAAACAGGCCGCAGTCTGCATCACTCTATGTGGTGGTTTCATTGTCAAACAGGCTGTAGTCTGCATCACTCTGTGTGGTGGTTTCATTGTCAAACAGGCCGCAGTCTGCATCACTCTATGTGGTGGTTTCATTGTCAAACAGGCCGCAGTCTGCATCACTCTGTGTGATGGTTTCATTGTCAAACAGGCCGCAGTCTGCATCACTCTATGTGGTGGTTTCATTGTCAAACAGGCTGTAGTCTGCATCACTCTGTGTGGTGGTTTCATTGTCAAACAGGCCGCAGTCTGCATCACTCTATGTGGTGGTTTCATTGTCAAACAGGCCGCAGTCTGCATCACTCTGTTTGGTGGTTTCATTGTCAAACAGGTCGCAGTCTGCATCACTCTATGTGGTGGTTTCATTGTCAAACAGGCCGCAGTCTGCATCACTCTGTTTGGTGGTTTCATTGTCAAACAGGTCGCAGTCTGCATCACTCTGTGTGGTGGTTTCATTGTTAAACAGGCCAAAGTCTGCATCACTCTGTGTGGTGGTTTCATTGTCAAACAGGCCGTAGTCTGCATCACTCTGTGTGGTGGTTTCATTGTCAAACAGGCCATTGTAGTCTGCATCACTCTGTGTGGTGGTTTCATTGTCAAACAGGCCGCAGTCTGCATCACTCTGTGTGGTGGTTTCATTGTCAAACAGGCCGCAGTCTGCATCACTCTGTGTGGTGGTTTCATTGTCAAACAGGCCGTAGTCTGCATCACTCTGTGTGGTGGTTTCATTGTCAAACAGGCCGCAGTCTGCATCACTCTGTGTGGTGGTTTCATTGTCAAACAGGCCGCAGTCTGCATCACTCTGTGTGGTGGTTTCATTGTCAAACAGGCCAAAGTCTGCATCATTCTGTGTGGTGGTTTCATTGTCAAACAGGCTGTAGTCTGCATCACTCTGTGTGGTGGTTTCATTGTCAAACAGGCCGCAGTCTGCATCACTCTGTGTGGTGGTTTCATTGTCAATAATAATAACCAACCCCGTAATAATAACCAACCCCGTAATAATAACCAACCCTGTAATAATAACCAACCCTATAATAATAATCAACCCCGTAATAATAACCAACCCTGTAATAATAACCAACCCTGTAATAATGACCAACCCTGTAATAATGACCAACCCTGTAATAATAACCATAGGCACCGGAACAAAATTAATATTGCGGGGACTGAACGAGAGAAGTTTGAACACCACTCCACTCTTCATCGTTGTCAGCTCGAATGACAACACCGGAGGGTAGGGCAGGGTGCGGTTAAAAAATGTTCGTTTCTGTGCCACTGTAACCTCATCTTCTACGCAGTCTCGGTTTGACAGATGATATATTGGATGACGGGAAGTGCTGTTTAAAAAATTTTGAAGCTCTTCAGGCTGTCTGGAAACCTTGATTTGCACCCCCTTTTAAAAAAATACTTCCAGCCCCCAACAACACAAATTACACTACAAAATACGCAACTCTTCCCTAAGTATTGCGGGGCTAATACTATCTCCAGCCCCCCTACTAAAATATTGGGGGGCTGAGTCCTCCAAATCCCCATGGTGCCAGCCTTAGGTAATAGTAAGCATTTATTTAAGACATCACGGTCTAGTTAAACCTGCCTTCCTGGACACCTATCTATACCTGTCTGCAATTGACATTGTTTAAAGTCTCGAATGATGAGTTAGCCTTGTTCCTTACCGTAAATGCCTGTGTACTGCATGGTGGTAATCTGGCCATGGCAGACATGTGCAGTCCTGAAAATGTCCACTACGAACATGTTTTACAGAACATAATAATATACATTTAGTTTGTAGAAAAAAATAAATATATATGTACATAATTTATACACACATACATAAATATGAATAAACATATGCTTAAGACTGGAAGATATTTTGTTTTAGAGATGATCTTTGTAGCGAGCTGTATTGGGTAATTTAGGTTGCATGGTTAAACACACAAGACAATGACTGTTGGTTTACTTTGTGCATTACCCTGTGTAGTTAGTAGACATTGCGTAGTGACTAAGTCATGTGATATAACTGGGTAATTATTGCTGCATTGCTGTGAGCAATCTACATCTATTGATTGATTTCATTCCAGAGTCGTAACTGACTATTAGATCTTGTTTCATATTATTATTATGCCACAGTAGAAAAATACATTTTGTGTTATGGTTGATGCTATATAACATCATTTTACGATAATAATGATTGAACGTTACCGATTGGTCAGATCATAATGTACTTATAGAAACATTCCTTTAGGTTTAATTGATTACTGGAGTCAGTCGCAACTAGTGGACCTGATTAGAGCACCCATCTGCCAGAGGGTAGTTTTCTTCACTTTCAACATTATTGATATCTATCAATTATGATGACTCATATAATTGAATATGCCACCTCTGGGCTGCGGTGGCAGAGTGTTTAGAACAACAATCAGTCGAGAGAAATCAGGTTCAAAGCCTCTTGCAGCCATTTTGAACCTTGGGAAGTTCGTTCACTCTACGTTCCTCCAGTTCATGTATGAATGAGTAACAGGCTATAGACAGTGGTAGATATTTGTGTACAGATGATCTTTTTGCATTAATTGCAGTATGGCTGAATGCTTCCCAGAGAAGTTGAGATGGTGTCTGACTGAACAGGTCTGCCAGGGAGTAAAGCGCTTTGAGCCGTCCTAAGCACTGGATACTGCGCTACATAAGAACTTACGTTTACTTTTACTTTACCTAGCTTGAGACTGATGTTTGTTTTATAAAAATGCTTGTCTAATTTTGGTGTGAATTTAGACTTGATGTCTTGTGGATACTTATGTTGCTTGATACATTTCCAACAATCAATTTGTCATGTTCAAATGCACGTTAAAAAATGCTGTTATGTTGGGAAGTTCACAAATGTTTTTTTCTAACAGGACATTGTTACCCTCAGAAGATCACGGTAAGATATTTTCCTCGAAAGCACTTTTTTGCATTGAGATTTAGTCTAGATTACACATATTTTCAAAACTACCAGGTAATTTTATTTTCTACAATAACCTAAAAGGTCTAAAAACTGAAACTTTTATGTGGAGCGCAGTAGCACAGTGGATAGAGCATCAAACTCTCCATCAAGTGCATTGAGCAGTCCTAAAGACTGGAGACTGCATTATATAAGAACTTACCTTTACCTTTTTTAGACTTAATACTTGGCACCATCAACATTTCTGGGGGGTTTTCTTCAAAAAATACGATTGACAAATTGACTGATTTTAGCCCCAAAATACCACGAGACAATCTGTCTAACCTCCCAGCTGTCAACATAGGATACTTTTAATTAATCAATGCCAGACAATTAATCACATCCTACGTTGTTTTTCTGTACTGTCTTGTATGTCAAAAACAATAGTTTTTGCTGTCAGGCATTCAGAGAATCACCTGCAAGGCTATGTTTTGATCTAAAAATACACTTTGAAATTCAAGTTTTATGAAGCAGTTTCCCACAAGGATTAATTTTTTTAATAAAAATATTTCACCTTACGTTAGGACAAACCAAAATCCACATTGGAAAGTGTGTAAACAATTAAATTCATCATCACATGAGTGTCCTACTTAGTTGCTCTGCTGGTGGATATTTACCAAGATATTTATAGAAGCACACTGAATCTGTCAAATTTTGTACGGAAATTCAAATTGGAAGATGGAAGATTGCAATTTGTATTTTCGTATTAAATTTTATACAGATTCAGGATGCTTCTATAAATATTTATATAACATTTTACCTGTTGCACAATTGAGATCCAATCATCATTTTGTTAGATATAGGAAGAATCATGATTACCTCTGTTCTGCTGGGGAGACATCTATGAAATTATCGGACAAACAACTCAATTAGTTTGGATGCGCCAAGTAAAAAATTAGGAGAAGTAGGTGGAAGTAAGGTTATTTACACATTCTCAAGTTACACAATTGAACAATCAAAGTCAATTCTTTTATTAAACCGATTGCATATGTAACATACACTAGTCATGTACTATAGATAGAACATCAACGACCGTGACTGGGTATGTAACATATACTAGTCATGTACTATAGATAGAACATCAACGACCATGACTGCGTATGTAACATACACTAGTCATGTACTATAGATAGAACATCAACGACCGTGACTGGGTATGTAACATATACTAGTCATGTACTATAGATAGAACATCAACGACCATGACTGGGTATGTAACATATACTAGTCATGTACTATAGATAGAACATCAACGACCATGACTGCGTATGTAACATACACTAGTCATGTACTATAGATAGAACATCAACGACCATGACTGGGTATGTAACATATACTAGTCATGTACTATAGATAGAACATCAACGACCATGACTGGGTATGTAACATATACTAGTCATGTACTATAGATAGAACATCAACGACCATGACTGGGTATGTAACATATACTAGCCATGTACTATAGATAGAACATCAATGACCATGACTGGGTATGTAACATATACTAGTCATGTACTATAGATAGAACATCAACGACCGTGATTGCGTATGTAACGTACACTAGTCATGTACTATAGATAGAACATCAACGACCATGACTGGGTATGTAACATATACTAGCCATGTACTATAGATAGAACATCAACGACCATGACTGGGTATGTAACATATACTAGTCATGTACTATAGATAGAACATCAACGACCATGACTGGGTATGTAACATATACTAGTCATGTACTATAGATAGAACATCAACGACCATGACTGGGTATGTAACATACACTAGTCATGTACTATAGATAGAACATCAACGACCATGACTGCGTATGTAACATATACTAGTCATGTACTATAGATATAGATATGACTACATCACACGACCATGACTGGGTATGTAACATATACTAGCCATGTACTATAGATAGAACATCAACGACCATGACTGGTATGTAACGTACACTAGTCATGTACTATAGATAGAACATCAACAACCATGACTGGGTATGTAACATATACTAGCCATGTACTATAGATAGAACATCAACGACCATGACTGGGTATGTAACATATACTAGTCATGTACTATAGATAGAACATCAACGACCATGACTGGGTATGTAACATATACTAGTCATGTACTATAGATAGAACATCAACGACCATGACTGGGTATGTAACATATACTAGCCATGTACTATAGATAGAACATCAACGACCATGACTGGGTATGTAACGTACACTAGTCATGTACTATAGATAGAACATCAACGACCATGACTGGGTATGTAACATATACTAGTCATGTACTATAGATAGAACATCAACGACCATGACTGCGTATGTAACATATACTAGTCATGTACTATAGATAGAACATCATGACTGGGTATGATCAACGTGACTGGGTATGTAACATATACTAGTCATGTACTATAGATAGAACATCAACGACCATGTCTGGGTATGTAACGTACACTAGTCATGTACTATAGATAGAACATCAACGACCATGACTGGGTATGTAACATATACTAGTCATGTACTATAGATAGAACATCAACGACCATGACTGGGTATGTAACATATACTAGTCATGTACTATAGATAGAACATCAACGACCATGACTGGGTATGTAACATATACTAGTCATGTACTATAGATAGAACATCAACGACCATGACTGCATATGTAACGTACACTAGTCGTGTACTATAGATAGAACATCAACGACCATGTCTGGGTATGTAACGTACACTAGTCGTGTACTATAGATAGAACATCAACGACCGTGACTGGGTATGTAACATATACTAGTCATATACTATAGATAGAACATCAACAACCATGACTGGGTATGTAACATATACTAGTCATGTACTATAGATAGAACATCAACGACCATGACTGGGTATGTAACATATACTAGTCATGTACTATAGATAGAACATCAACGACCATGACTGCATATGTAACGTACACTAGTCGTGTACTATAGATAGAACATCAACGACCATGTCTGGGTATGTAACGTACACTAGTCGTGTACTATAGATAGAACATCAATGACCATGTCTGGGTATGTAACGTACACTAGTCGTGTACTACAGATAGAACATCAACGACCATGACTGGGTATGTAACGTACACTAGTCGTATACTATAGATAGAAAATCAACGACCATGTCTGGGTATGTAACATATACTAGTCATATACTATAGATAGAACATTAACGACCATGACTGGGTATGTAACGTACACTAGTCATGTACTATAGATAGAACATCAACGACCATGACTGCGTATGTAACATATACTAGTCATATACTATAGATAGAACATTAACGACCATGACTGGGTATGTAACATATACTAGTCATGTACTATAGATAGAGCATCAACGACCATGACTGGGTATGTAACATATACTAGTCATGTACTATAGATAGAAAATCAACGACCATGTCTGGGTATGTAACATATACTAGTCATATACTATAGATAGAACATCAACGACCATGACTGGGTATGTAACATATACTAGTCATGTACTATAGATAGAACATCAACAACCATGACTGCATATGTAACGTACACTAGTCGTGTACTATAGATAGAACATCAACGACCATGTCTGGGTATGTAACGTATACTAGTCGTGTACTATAGATAGAACATCAACGACCATGATTTCTGATGGACCAAATGCATTACAGAGCGAGTTTTAACTGCTACATTAGGTCGTCATTCTGGTGTCATTCTCAACACACAAGCTTAGAGTGGTTGTCCACCTCGACCTTGCCACTTCCCATTGTCATACACTCCTGCTGCCAGTCTCCTGGTTCTTTTTTACAGCTCATTTGTACTCTAAATGGAACTGCCGTAAGTCCTTTGGACAATACTTGCTGAGAAAGACAAATGGTGCAGAGAAGGTCAGCCCACTGATTGGCCGGGTGATGGATAATTGGCACAGGAAAAACCAACTGTCAACTTGAGTTTAGACGCATGTTATTATTGAGGACACTGCAGTGTTGGCCAGTTGGGCTTGACAGCGAAGTCAATACAGTTCAAGTGGCCACAAGGGAGCGGCATCCACGCCTCCATGTTTGTATCATACACCTCCAGTTCCGGTTAAGTCTGTCTCAGACGTCATGTGATGTCATGTGGCCAAGTCCGCATATCGTTCCATTGATGGGGTGTTATTTGGCGTGCAGGATTGCATGACAGAATTTGGATCAAAATGTTCTGCTGCTGTTATAAACATGTACAATTGTGTCTGGTAGTCGCTGTCTACATACATGAATAGCTTGCATTTGTGATGAAGGGGTTATAACGCGAGCTGATCTAGGATTCAGGGGGTGATGGTTCACAAAATATTTTAAATGCTATGAGCGACTGTAAGTGAACCACGCAGCAGTATAATGGTTGTAAGGGAGGGGGTTGAGTGAGGAAGGGGGGTTGAATGGGGGAGGGAGGGGGGAAGGGAGGAAGTGGGGAGGGGGGCTGGGGGATGGGGAGGGGGGGGGTGGGGGAGGAGGGGGGGGGGCTGGAATGGAAGGGGGAGGGTGGGCTGGAAGGGGGTTGAAAAGGGGGGGGAGGTGGAGGTGTAGGGAGGGGAGGGAGGGGGATGGGGGGAGGGGGATGAATGATGGGGATGAGTGGGGGAATGGGGAATGGGGGAAGGGAGAGGGAACTGAGAAGGGGTGGGGAAGGGAGTGGATGGAAGGGGAAGGGATGGAATGGAGGGAGAATGGGAGGTGGAATGGGGAATGGAATGGGTGAGTGGAGGAATGGAGGGGGGGGAGGTTGGTGAGTGGGGAGGTTGAGTGGGGAAGGGAGGGTGGGGAGAGGATGTGGGGGAGTTGTGTGGTGAGGACAAATGAGGGTTTGAACAAAACCAGGGAGATATTGGTGCTAAGTTATTAATTAATCATATGTCATAATTCTATGTATTGCTCATGGTCGACAACAAGTTTGTGTGTATAACAATAATTGTAAAACAGTTCTCATCTATAGTAATAAATACTGATTCCAAATCTGTGAAACCTTTCTTTCCCATCATGTTTTCAGAATGTTTCTAAACATTTTCAATTTGATGATCTTACTAAGAAGAAAACACCACACACCCTCCATGCAAAGTTAACAACAAATCATTCACATGAATTTAATCGATTAGCAGTAATATGATCTAGCAAAGTAATCTCTTTAATCCACAAGCAAGCAGATTGAACAAGGGAATTGATATCCAGGGGGAACAGGTGTTGTGCTGAGAAATCTGTGTTTAAATACTGCCCCTATGTGCCTGTATGATTTTTTAAAGATGTCCCCAAGAGACTTGTGATATCCCTGTCATCCCAAGTTTCTCCTTGATTACCCCAAGGTTCATAAATTCAAAGATAATAATTATGAAGGTTCATAATTTATTTATAAAAATGTAGGTCATTGATTGGTATCAACAAAGCATGCAGGCATTCAAAGTAACTATATAGTGCTGCTGCAAATTTTGAAAAACACATTTAAAAGTACATAATGTGATCTTTTCTGTCATAAAATCATCTTTAATGGACTAAATTACATCTGTTTAAAAATAAAAATTACCAAAATGTGTCTTAAGCTACATTTTGTTTACCATAATGGTTGTATGTATGGACATTATCTTTTCAGATCATATAAAAATTTACTACAAAAAATAAAATTTTATCATCTATTGAGGGATTTTGTTTTCTGTACTGTGTGTTTTCAGACACCTATTATCTTATGTACTGGATGTTTTCAGACACCTATTATTTTAGGTATTGAATGTTTTCAGACACCTATTATCTTATGTACTGAATGTTTTCAGACACCTATTATCTTATGTACTGAATGTTTTCAGACACTTATTATCTTATGTATTGAATGTTTTCAGACACCTATTATCTTATGTATTGAATGTTTTCAGACACCTATTATCTTATGTACTGGATGTTTTCAGACTCCTATTATCTTATGTACTGAATGTTTTCAGACACCTATTATCTTATGTACTGAATGTTTTCAGACACCTATTATCTTATGTACTGAATGTTTTCAGACACCTATTATCTTATGTATTGAATGTTTTCAGACACCTATTATCTTATGTACTGGATGTTTTCAGACTCCTATTATCTTATGTACTGAATGTTTTCAGACACCTATTATCTTATGTACTGAATGTTTTCAGACACCTATTATCTTATGTACTGAATGTTTTCAGACACCTATTATCTTATGTATTGAATGTTTTCAGACATCTATTATCTTATGTATTGAATGTTTTCAGACACCTATCTTATGTTTCTGAAAACACTGTACAGGTCTCAGTACATAATTATTATGTTTTCAAACACCAAAAATAAATGTTTTGTATTGCATGTACAGCGGAGATTTTTTTTATTTTTAGGTTTCTGAATACCGTATTCGTTCTTTTTAGCGTACATGCCCTAATTAACGTACACCCCTTTTTCCTGCAGGGTCTGATGTCTGTGTGTGACTAAAACTGTTCACTGGATCCACCATTTATTGTAATTCCTGTCAACCATTGACAATGTGAGAAAGAAAGATCCACCTGCATCCACAGCGTTTGCAAAGTTCCAATATCCCTTTAAATACTTGGTAACCATAAATAATTAACAAAATTGTGTTTTCTATTATAGAGTACAGTAGAAATAGTAAAAATACACACAATTTCCACCATCTGGCATCACCATTTTGTCATTTTTACACTGGTTTGAGAAACAGAATTTTTGTAACTTTAATTAAAAAAATTACACAGATATATATATATGGCTTTTTACAGAATTTCAAGTAAAAAGTACAGGATAAAAATGTTTCGGTAAAAAATATGGATTTTATACAGAGGAATGTTGATTTCAATAAAAAACATCAGTTCTGTATTGTGCATTCCCCTGTACTATAGGTGCCCATGTTTTGCCATCCTGATCTCCAGATCCCTCTGTTTTTGCGGTCTCCGGTCTCCTGGTGTTCCCACAATACTGGCCCAGTCTCCTTTGTGGCTCCTGAATCTTTTATCTCCCCAACTCACAGAGGTGGTCTCAGCTGGGTTAAAACGCTAACTCAACCACACAGGAACAAGGGAAATTCCCAAGGATTGCAGTGTGCATCCCAGGGAACTTAGCAAATCCACATGTGTTTTGACGTTCTGATTAGTTTTGAGTCAGATCCAGGTTGTTTTTGTCGGCACTTCTTTCATGCTATGGTGGCCATATTGTTTCTGGATCTCTTTGTGCTGATGCCATTTATCTTATTTCTTGAAGAGTACCAATCAAAATAACATCACAATGATTGGTAATCTGCAATGGTTAGTGTTCAATAAAAATCGCGGCAGTCACAATGAAATAAAAATAGATGTAACATCGACATATTGAGTTTGCAGTGAGATCTATTTGACATAAGATATGTACACATACCAAAAACAGTACCCTTACAATGTTGGTACATAAGATCCCCTCGATATGGATATTTTGCATATGCCAAAGTGTTTTATATGCAATCAATCAGATGTGAAGAACATTTATTTGAAATTCCAGATTCTCCAATTTGTCTGAAGAAAGGTATTTCGCTTCTCAAATAGTAGCAGTAAAAACGGCAAATTATTTAGAAGGATGAATCCTGAAATAGAAGAGGATGACAGAAGAAGAAGACAAAGACAATTAAGACGGGTGGACTGTGAGATACCTAGAATGGAGACTAAGAGTGGGAGTGGGGTGACGGGGTGGGGTGGGGTGGGGTGAGGAAGAGACAGGAGATGAAGATGGATGGAAACAGAACATAACAATGACAGTGACATGGTGGTCCAGGAATCACTAATGTACCCCGGGGGTTGAAGAGAATGAAGGCTACTGAAACTGTGGCACTTGTCTAGTATCCAGACCCACCTTGATTTCGCTGTTCTAGCCACATGTTTGCCCAAATTTGACACCTCAGCACGTTAGTCCCATCTTTCCACATAATCCCAGGCATATTTATGTTATGAAAATATTACGTGTTAGCGCAGTTTTGATGCCGAAAGAGCAATCTGGTTTACATCAGCATATGATACTATACTGTCTATATTGCCCATTACAGTAACGCACTGCCGAACGGCGAAGATTGGCACAAGCCAGGTCGCTCTTTTGGCCTTAAAAATGTGCTAAGACGCAATATTTTTGTAAAATAAACATGCCTGGGATTATGGGGAAGGATTGAACTAATACACGGAGGTATCGAATTTAGGCAAAAATGTAGTTATAATGACGAAATTGAGGTGGGCCCGGATACTAGACAAGTATCACAATGGTACATCATTGCTTGTCCTCATTGCACATTAACTTTTTGAATGTTGCCAAAAAATCAGTGCACAAAATAATGCTATGTGGTATGGTAATAATAGATTGAATAGAGGTAACCAGTGGTATGTTTGTGTTGGTAAGGACAAAGTATAGTGTACATTTACGTACCTTCTACAGCGTCATGTACATTCACTTACTGTACAATTAATTAATGAATATCTGGCTATACAGTAGTGTATATAATATACATATATAATTATATACATATACACTGTATATTATATATATATTATATATATATATATACATATATATATATATGAAGAAATAGTCTTCGCACATCAATTGGCTGGATGCTTCCTAGAGAAGTCGAGATGGTGTTCGATTGAACAGATCTGCCAGGGAGTAAAGTGTAAAGCGCTTTGAGCAGTTTTAAGGACTGGATACTATGCTATTCAAGAACTTACCTTTACCTTTTTACATATTATACATTTCACAAGTATGTATCAGATGTACTGTTTAAATATACCCCTCACAATAGTAATAAATAATGTGCAAACAGTATTTAAGTAACATGTATATATATAATTATATTGATTCATAGGAATATGTGTTAAATTTTACAGTTTAATAAATGACTTAGTTTAGCTTAAAATTAAGTGAATTTAGAACAAATATAATATATGATTTGTGTATTTAAAATGTTTATGCTACACATTATCTATGTTATGTTTCACATTCTCCAAACTTTCTTTAATTTTGTCTTTTTTACTAAACATTTAGTGATGTTTCAACCAAATTATTTGCACTTCATTAACACGTCCTATACAGCTAGTAGAACAGAAACTGGTTACACACCAATCATGCTTTAATTAAATTAAATGCCTACGTGTCAAGTGATCAGTGTTAAATGACCACAACACTGGACAAATGAGCAGCATTCCTTTAACTGGACAACAGAACTTGCGTGCAATTTACTTGCAGGATAACCGTTTGCTTATCACATAAAGCCGTCCATCCAAGCATTGCAGTTACGTCCTCAAGTGCGTTCAGGCCAGGCACTGGTGTCGTCTTAAGCCGCTTACTGACAATACCATTTTATAACTTTAATTAAATCTAAACAGAGTCTTCACATCAACCTGTTGGATGTTTGCAGGATTTATGTCTGTGGGATCAGTGTGACCATAATATATATGTGTTTTTGATGTGTTACTTTATGAGGATTCTGTGAATAAATGTACAATGTAAATAATATACAAACATACATTCATCCATCCGTCCGTCTGTCTGCTTATGTAGATGATCACTGTATGGATGATTGTATACATTCTATACATGCATATATACGTACATACATACACACACACACATGCATGCACACACACTCATCAGCTGTATGTACAAAATTATTTATATAATAAAATCTCTGCATACCAGGTTCATATTTCATTTCTTTACAAAAATACAGGCAAAAGAAAAATAGATACTCTAAGAAATGGCAGGACAACCATTAACAACATGCAGAAATGTAATCCAAGTTTGAGAAGATGTATCCATTTACATGACAGTTTTAATCCATTACGCATTTTGGACCACTTCTGTATCCTTACAAGAGATGATGATTTTAATTGGGCGTTTTATCCCCGACATTATCTTTAATGAATGAGACATACAGACAAGTAGCAAGTTGGTATATAACTAAAGGAAACAATTGCCTCATCTGTTACCAGAAAATGACATTTAACCAATTGGCCGTCAATGTTTCACAGAAAACTGTTGTATCATTTTAATTATTTCCCTTCTGGAGGACCCTACAGGAAGGCAATCCTCCATCATCTGATTTTAAAATCTGGCACCTCTCTCAGATGATGCATTGTAGCTTGGAATTTGCCAGCTCAAGTATCATCTTGACGTTTAGCATAAAGGATTGTATTCTAGAAAAACCTGCCTTTAAAATTGAGAGTTGTAACACTGGTACTTGCTTGTTGGAGGAAGGAGTGTGTGCATGCATGCGTGCGTGCGTGCGTGCGTGTGTGCATGCATGTGTGAATGTGTGCAAATGTACATGCATATGTTCAGTGTTTTTGTGCATGCATGGAGGGCCTTTGGGTGTGTGGGTTTTGAATGGATGGCTGGATGTGTGGGTAGGTGGTTTGGGTGTATGCATGCACGTGTGTCTGTGTAATGTATGTATGTGTGTATACGTATGCTACAGCATATTTTCAGATAGTACAAATTACAAACCATCAACAACATTTATGATACATTCCCTACATTGAGACCAATATATTTCATGTCCAATTTCACGTTCATATTACAACAAACGCAATCGATCAACATCGTGTTGACAGAGCGCCCTCTGTGGGCTAACATATAACTACAGAACATCACCAGTATTCCCAAGGCGGCTGTACCTTGGACACTTTCTATTACGGCTGATCACGTGGTCGAGACCATTTATATTTGCCGGACTCTTCTACAGTTTGGCTCCTGTGCAAGATGTCAGTGACTCTTCTGGGTCAGGTGGTTGCATGTGATAAGACCTGAGTCATTCATCATGTGTCCTCTGGGCATCCACGCAGGAAGCCATCTTCCCTCAAACATGCAACAACGTTGTTCATGACCATGACATCTGGCTCGCTTTTCTCTTAAGCCTTCTGTTCAGTTCCTCTTCTGCAGGCAATGCAGAATATGGTTATGCCATGAGTGGTTAACATTACAGTACTTGTAATGCAAACAACATTTTTGTAGACAAATTTGGTGGTAGAAATGTAGCATTTCTGATCCCTTTTTGGGAGTGCATATGTTTTGGTAAGTGTAAAGGCGGTTCACTGTGACCATATTTAGGATCACAGATGAATGATATAGGAATTTTTAGGGTCTTCAGGGTTTCCTAGAGATGTTTTGATCATAGTGTCATCAGGGTTTCTTAGGGTCTTCAGGATGTTGTAGTTTTAGCGTGGTTGAAGATATTACCACAGTAGTTTTGTTCCTGTCCTGCTGCACTGTTCCTGTTGTAGTCTCCCACCAGTCTTCCTTATTCGCTCCCCTCCTGTCCACCATCTACCTTCCTTCATCTTTCTAATATCCCTATCCACGCAGTCTTCCCATCTCAGCTGCAGTCTCTTCCTACAGCCTTGCTGTTTCTCTGCCTCTGCTCTCCTCAGTAGTCTCTCCTCCCCTTTCCCATCAAGTTGCCTGCCCATACCTTCCAGTCATGTACAATAATGTTCCTGTTCAGCTGACTTACTTAGACTTAGTTCCTCCTGGTCCTTTCAGGACATCGGATGACGAGGTTGCTCCATCTGGTACGGTCATTTGCGACTTCTTTGGCCTCATTCCAGGTGATTCCCATTTCTGCCAAATCTTCTATAAATGACCTGTGCCAGGCCTTTGTCGGCCTTCTTCTTTTCCTGTTACCACCTTCAGGACCCACTCCATTGCTACAAGCAATGGAGACACTTGCTGTGCACACACAGTTCAGCTGAAATGCATCCCAATATCTTCCCTCGACAGATGCTAAAATAGTAATTATAATCAACATTGACTTTGTTAAAAATATTGTCTAATAGTCATTATTATTTGTTTATTAAGTCAACAGTGTCATTAAGAATAAGTACATATTTGTTGATGTTGATGTTTCATTGATTGCCTGTAAAATGTATGTGCCTTTGACATCTCCCTGCATCTCTTTTACCTTTAATATCACTATAGAGATGTCCTGACATCGCTATTGAGATGTAACCACAGATATGTCAGTATAGAGATGTCCTGCACTTGCACAAAAACGTCCAACTTCATCTGCCATTTCTGCACGTAACTTTTTGTGCTTGCTGCAAAAACTCATAAGATTATTCTTGTGTAATTGGCCAGGGGCCTGTCTAGGTCACTGTCAAAATGCCCTAGTCAAGCAGCACGTGTAAAAAAGTGTCTCCGGGATCATAACTCTAACACGTCAGATAGCGCATTTGTCAAGTCTGCTTGCTGAGCCTGTGAAAGGGCCGGCTTGCGTACCATCGGGAGAGAGCATTAGTGTGTTGCTGGCTGGAGAGGTCATCTTGTGAGAACTGGGAATAAGAATTTCAAAACAAATTCAGACAGGGCGAAGATGTAGCATAGACGGATTGATGATGCTAAATGGTTCAAGGAACAGCCCTAGAGGAGCTCTGCATGTGATCAGGTGTACACAAATAAGGCTTGCAGCACTAAACAGAGGCTGCGATCGAGTAGGTGGTAGAAGCACCTGGTCATAGAAACTTCAGAACAAAGGTCATATAAGCATCAGAACAGAAATCATAGAAACTTCAAAACAAATGACATGGAAGCTTCAGAACAGAGGTCAAAGAAACTTCAGAACAGATGTCATAGAAGGTTCAGAACAAATGTCATAGAAGCTTTAGAACATATATCATAAAAGCTTCAGAACAATGGTCATAGAAGCTTCAGAACAGAGATCATAGAAGCTTCAGAACATAGGTTATAGAAGCACCAGATGTTTCAGTACATATGTCAAAGAAGAGCTCTACTGAACAGTGGCTGTAGAAGCTACAGAATAGAAGTCATAGAATCTTCAGAACAGAGACTATAGAAGCTTTAACAAAGAGCAAAATCAGTTGAGAACAGAGATCATGGAAACAATAGAGAATAGAAGTCACCCAATTCAGAACAGAGACCATAGAAGTTTCAGAACAAAACCTTTAGAACTGTGAGAATAGAAGCTATAATAGCTTCAGAGCAGAGACCATAGAAGCTTCAAAACAGAAACCATACAATCTCGAGAATAGAGGCGATAGAAGTTTCAGAACAGACACCGTAGAATCTTCAGAACAGATGACATCAAAGTATCATAATAGATACTATTCTAGCTTCCAAACAGAGACCACAGCAGCTTCAGAATGCACTGTTTTCTTCAGTGACAGAGCCTCCCGCTGAAAGAAGGCACTGACTCAGACAAACGACCTTGGGCGAAGAGAACGCGTGTTAACAACGTCTCACTGATTGCATTGCCCGTAACTCATGCGTTTTCACAGACTCGGTCATTTGTTTAATCCACATGAAGATGAATATTTTGCTGCTTCTACAAATCCCACTGCACTTGTCTGCGGCCTGCGGAAAATGCGGCCAAATGAAAACTCGTCGGGCCAGACTTCGACTCCTGTATTGATGACAGGCAGAAGAATTAGATTCCGACTGAATTAATTGAACTATTTATATCCGCACGCACCCCAGTCGAGGACAGCCGACGTTTTTACTGCCACCACTTCTCGTTCACCATGATTTAATTTCGTGGGAGTTCCAGAGTGGATTTAGTGCAGCCACCTACAATAATCCCGAGTGGATTATTTGGTTTGTGAATTGGTTGGTTCTCTTTATATTTGTTATTTGGAAATCACGAGACAGTCGTTTTTTTGTCTGTCTACTTTGTGTGTTTAGACATGGAGTGATTGAGTTACCAATAGCAGAATGAATCGCCAACTCAGAAATAACTCTCTTCATTTGTCAGTTTGTGTGCAGTTCAACATCGTTGTCTTTCTGAAAGACGTTTTTTGCCTCACATGAAACTGCTACATTGGATAAAACACTATGTTTACTGGTAGATATAATACCAAGTTGTGAATTGGTTCTTTTTGTCAGTTTGTAAAAAGATAAGTGGTGGCGGGAATTCGTGATGAAAAAGAATTTTATAAAACGCACAGAAATGTAAACAGGAGGAAGCATCAATATTTGAAATAATCAAGGAATTATTTTGAAAATCAGAGTGGGATAACTTTTTAATAAGTCATTAGTTACTTTATATAACATGATGTTGCCATAAAAAACTATATGATTTTGAACCTATAATAACCATAAATAATGTAATAACGATACTATTACATGATGTAATTACATAAATAATGTAATAATGATACTATTACATGATGTAATTACATAAATAATGTAATAATGATCTATTACATGATGTAATTACATAAAAATGTAATAACGATACTATTACATGATGTAATTACATAAATAATGTAATAATGATACTATTACATGATGTAATTACATAAATAATGTAATAACGATACTATTATATGATATTCAACATATCTCCCTGATTCATCCTGAAGGAGAAATTAGCTGTGACCAAACCGCACCGAACAAACAGACATCTCCAGTGATGTATAGACATATAAAGCGAGATCAGGTTTCAATATTGGAATGACCCGAAATAAAGGCGAAGCGCTGCCAACTAGAGTGGCGCGACATGGTGGCAATAATTGGCGGCGACGTTTATCAGCCGAACAACGTTAATCATGATTCGGAGAAAGCAAATGCAATAAAGGTAAAGCAAGGCGTCAGTGCGGTGAGACAGGGCTGAACTGGCCGGGACATCCTAGAGGTGGTGTGGTAGAGGTATTGAGGGTGGAGAGGAGAGATTAGGGTACTTCGTAGAACTGATGTCGCAGTAACTAAGTATATATTTTTATTTTCTAATTAAATACAAAATATCAGTTCAATATCCATACCAAGTTTCTGCCTATATATATATATATATATATACATATATATATATACATATATATATATTTATTGTATGTATAATTATGATTGTTTTTGTTATAACAAATAATAATGATATGTTTATTTTATACACTGCAGCTTCCTTGAATGATTAGTATGGTTTACGTAAATTGTGTAAAATTAACCATACCAAATTATGCACAGAAAATAAATATGAAAATGTGTCAAAACTGTCAAACTGTATTTAGACACAAAATAAAACGTAACTCAATTAAGCTATAATTCAATAAATTACTACTACTAGATTGTACAAGAACTTATTATGCTTTAAATTAATATTTTGCATTCCTTTGCTACTTATTCATTATTTCTTAGTTGAGATAGTACGCATTGAGATTCAAAAATTGTGTTCTTCGGATTACTCATAGTATTGTACACGACGTGAGCGAGTGAGTTTAGAACTTCATACATTAAAATTCCCCTTTAAGCTTTGGTCATCTTTCATTCACTCTCAGAATCACATTTCAGATATTGTAAGCACTTCTGAAGAATTTTTTCCAGAAGCATGACATTATATAAATAAAGGTTATTACATTATTATCATTATTCAGTCTTTCAACAGTCTTCGTTTTCTTCACTTGCTATTTTTGTTGAAGTCATTACAGTGCTTTGCAAGTTTTGTCACTTCCAGTAAACCTCTGCCAGTGCTATGTGTATAAAATGTCGCTGTTAATCACGTCTATCCCTGCCTCCAAAACAAATGACCTGACACGGAGCATCACAGTCAAACACCGATCACATCATCCTCAGCCAGAATAACTCCAACTTTGCCATAATGTTCCTTAACGCTCCGACCCACGTTGGCATCACTGTAATAAAATGAACACAAGGCTGCAATAATGCCGGCCACAACTCAATGATCTAACTGCGGTGTCGTTTCTGCAGGGTGACCGATTTGTGCCACCAAAGTCGCATTTTCAATGGCGTGTATTATTGTGGCTTGCATTTTAGGAAATGCGGCATTAAAAAGGGGCAGTTTGCTAAACAGAATATTTATGCTGCAGGTGGTGAGGTAATGATATAAAAAGTAACAGAACAGTTCTTTTTTGACCATGGTGGTCAAAGTATAAATCTCTCGGAAACAGAAAATACAGATAAAAATTATTATTCTGAAACCCTTAGGGGCGGTTGCATACGTTCTTTGCAAAGTCCCAAAATATGCTAAGTGCATTATGGGAGGTTTCGTCATCACCACATGTGGGGCACAGTGGCACAGGGGTTAGAGCTTCATAGGTATCAAAAGGTAAAAATAAAGTAAAGGTAAGTTCTTATATAGCGCAGTATCCAGTCCTCGGGACTGCTCAAGGCGCCGTACACTTTGCTCCCTAGCAGACCTGTTCATTCGAACACCATCTCGATTTCTCTGTGAAGCATTATTATTGTGTGAATAATAAATCACCCCAAGTGAGTAAAATGTGTTATTTCAAATTGACCAGTAGTGGATCATATCAACTGCTACTTCCCCAGCACATATTGAACCAATGCAAATCATTTTTTAATTGTGCGTAGCATTTTTTTTACTCAGAACTTTTGAAACCATCCATTCAACTCCAGATGACAATTTCACTTATCAAGAGTCAAACAACTACTGCCTATTGAAATACACCAGTGAACAGTGTTCCAGTGTTGGAAATTAATTAATTGATTCATTACACATATCAAGAGTCAAACAACTATTGCCTATTGAAATACACCAATGAACAGTGGTCCAGTGTTGGAAAGAAATTAATTAATTCATTACACATATCAAGAGTCAAACAACTATTGCCTATTGAAATACACCAGTGAACAGTGGTCCAGTGTTGGAAAGAAATTAATTAATTCATTACACTTATCAAGAGTCAAACAACTATTGCCTATTGAAATACACCAGTGAACAGTGTTCCAGTGTTGGAAAGAAATTAATTAATTAATTACACTTATCAAGAGTCAAACAACTATTGCCTATTGAAATACACCAGTGAACAGTGGTCCAGTGTTGGAAAGAAATTAATTAATTCATTACACTTATCAAGAGTCAAACAACTATTGCCTATTGAAATACACCAGTGAACAGTGGTCCAGTGTTGGAAAGAAATTAATTCATTCATTACACTTATTAAGAGTCAAACAACTATTGCCTATTGAAATACACCAGTGAACAGTGGTCCAGTGTTGGAAATTAATTAATTAATTCATTACACTTATCAAGAGTCAAACAACTATTGCCTATTGAAATACACCAATGAACAGTGGTCCAGTGTTGGAAAGAAATTCATTCATTCATTACACATATCAAGAGTCAAACAACTATTGCCTATTGAAATACACCAATGAACAGTGGTCCAGTGTTGGAAAGAAATTAATTAATTCATTACACTTATCAAGAGTCAAACAACTATTGCCTATTGAAATACACCAGTGAACAGTGGTCCAGTGTTGGAAAGAAATTAATTAATTCATTACACTTATTAAGAGTCAAACAACTATTGCCTATTGAAATACACCAGTGAACAGTGGTCCAGTGTTGGAAAGAAATTAATTAATTCATTACACTTATTAAGAGTCAAACAACTATTGCCTATTGAAATACACCAGTGAACAGTGGTCCAGTGTTGGAAAGAAATTAATTAATTCATTACACTTATCAAGAGTCAAACAACTATTGCCTATTGAAATACACCAATGAACAGTGGTCCAGTGTTGGAAAGAAATTCATTCATTCATTACACATATCAAGAGTCAAACAACTATTGCCTATTGAAATACACCAATGAACAGTGGTCCAGTGTTGGAAAGAAATTCATTCATTCATTACACTTATCAAGAGTCAAACAACTATTGCCTATTGAAATACACCAATGAACAGTGGTCCAGTGTTAGAAAGAAATTAATTAATTCATTACACATATCAAGAGTCAAACAACTATTGCCTATTGAAATACACCAGTGAACAGTGGTCCAGTGTTGGAAAGAAATTAATTAATTCATTACACTTATCAAGAGTCAAACAACTATTGCCTATTGAAATACACCAGTGAACAGTGGTCTAGTGTTGGAAAGAAATTAATTAATTCATTACACTTATCAAGAGTCAAACAACTATTGCCTATTGAAATACACCAGTGAACAGTGGTCCAGTGTTGGAAAGAAATTAATTAATTCATTACACTTATCAAGAGTCAAACAACTATTGCCTATTGAAATACACCAGTGAACAGTGGTCTAGTGTTGGAAAGAAATTAATTAATTCATTACACTTATCAAGAGTCAAACAACTATTGCCTATTGAAATACACCAGTGAACAGTGGTCCAGTGTTGGAAAGAAATTCATTCATTCATTACACATATCAAGAGTCAAACAACTATTGCCTATTGAAATACACCAATGAACAGTGGTCCAGTGTTGGAAAGAAATTAATTCATTCATTACACATATCAAGAGTCAAACAACTATTGCCTATTGAAATACACCAGTGAACAGTGGTCCAGTGTTGGAAAGAAATTAATTAATTCATTACACTTATCAAGAGTCAAACAACTATTGCCTATTGAAATACACCAATGAACAGTGGTCCAGTGTTGGAAAGAAATTAATTCATTCATTACACATATCAAGAGTCAAACAACTATTGCCTATTGAAATACACCAGTGAACAGTGGTCCAGTGTTGGAAAGAAATTAATGAATTCATTACACATATCAAGTGTCAAACAACTATTGCCTATTGAAATACACCAATGAACAGTGGTCCAGTGTTGGAAAGAAATTAATGAATTCATTACACATATCAAGAGTCAAACAACTATTGCCTATTGAAATACACCAATGAACAGTGGTCCAGTGTTGGAAAGAAATATTAATTAATTCATTACACATATCAAGAGTCAAACAACTATTGCCTATTAAAATGTACCATTATTGGAAAGAAATAAAGTGATTGATTACACTTATCCATGAGAACATACATCTCTGCCTGGTCAATGACCTCTTGCCCTACACTGTGGACACTTTCATTGTTGTCACTTACGAGTGACAGATATTTAATGACGTGGCCTATTTCCAATCCCAGACACTCTGGCCATGATATCTCGCTCCAGTGAGCTTACGCCACTCATCCGAGACTTGGGGAGAACATAAAAAAATCAGGGGGCCATAATCTTGAATTCCTCCTTTGAGGCTACTTGGGCACTGACAAATGGTGCAGCTGTCAACAGCCATAGAGCACCTAGATGGGGGGTCGTAGAGAAGATGGGATGTAATATATGCTGGAGTTTGGAAACAAGCACATGGTGTGGATGATGGCATTCCTTGAGGATGTGGTGGTGGTAATACTGATCACAAGCCCCTGGTAATTGTCTTGGTAACAAATATGTTAAATGTTTTTTTCAAGGTGTGGATAAAAACACTTGGGAAATATTGTAACGACTACGTTTACGGACACCCTCAAATCTACAAAAATAATTAGTTTATGTTTTGTATGTTTTTGCCTACAGTATGTAATGATTGCATGTTTTCGGACACCAAGACTGTCTGACTGCTGAAAATCTAAAAATTGTTAGATGTCTGAATACTTGCAGACCCTAATTGAAGGCAGCGTAAAGTCAGCCTTTTGTGGGATGAAATTTGCATCTTGATAGCGTTGTACAAATATGCAATACAAGCTTGCGGTGCAAAAATTTAGCCATGATGACTTTACAGTCACAAACTGTTATGGAATGGATGAACTATGATTGTATGTCAATATTCTTGTGATGTATTTGACGCTAGATTAGAGGGATAAGAAGCGTGAAATGTGACAAGACTCAACGGGTAGGGAGCACGGTTGAAGAGATGCCATCACTGCAAGTTAGAGCAATCGCTTGTGAGAATGTACAGCGCATGAAAAGGCATGAGCTGCTCGTCATGCATGTTCATGTGTTCACGTGTGCATGCGTGCACATGCCGGGATGCATGTTCGCAGGTGAGATGTGTGCGTACTGATGGAATGGTTTGGTTGACATGCCTTCTACATTGCTTTGCCCTGAAGACCTTCTTCTCTTGTTTGTTTCTTCTCATCCTCTCGTGTACTACATGGTTCATCTATAAGAAGAATTGGCATGGTGACTCAATCTTATGACTCAATAGTATGGCTTGATAGTAGGGCTGAATACATGCAGAATGGCTCAATTGTATGGCTCAATAGTAGAACTCAATATCATGGCTAACACAGAGTAACTCTGTAGTATGGCTCAGTAGTATGGTTGAATCATATGACTTAAAGGTATGGCTTAATTGCATGATTCAATGATGCAGAGCGACACTTACCACCAGGTTGTATTATAAGCACTATGGTAGAGCTCAACCACTTTGTCAGGTTCACATAGGAGAATTAACTCACAGATGTGTACTTTGTAAAAGTGTAAGGCTTCTGACCTCTGCCCGGTGTTTGTGCCAGGGGAAGTCAAAGATCCTACACTGGGGCTAAATGGGGAGCCTATCATGGATCCACTGAGTGGTGGCCTCTAGATATCTATATCTAAAAGTCACAAAAGTCATACGAGAGTCTTATACCATTTGTCCTATACTGGAGTATGTCAGTTTAGGACAGACAGGTTACGCAAGCCTATCTAGAATAGTCACATATATACAAGCTAGGCAGATGTGCTTGTAGTTTTGATTTGTCATCTATGTCGATAGTATGTGCTCCGTACCTGCAGTATTGAGAATCATCCTACCTTCATCATCATTATTGTGGCATAGTTGTTTATATCAACAATTTTAATCTTACATGTTTGTAAATTATACAACAATCAATAATAAAAAACAGATACACCCCAAACAAAACACAATTTGAGGCGCTGTTCAGTGTCAATGCAAAAATGAAAGGCGATTATTTCAAAATGTCCACATGATAAAATATATCAACATACTTTTCCAATATTTCGTGATCACCCACATTTGTTCCTCACCCCACCCGCGGGTACATATCATTTTTTTCTTATTGGGATTGTTTGTGTTTACTAAGCCCCTTAGGGTTATCTCTCTCATTGGTATAATGAAATACTGTGGGGAGGCGAGGGTTAACGACAGCTGCCCAGCCCAGGTGAGTTGTAATTGACAATTACCTCATCATCATTAGTGGAAGTTCAACACCTGTCCGTAAGTAATGTCACAACATCTGACAAATAGCAACACTTTATAATTCGCCGGTCAAGTACGCTTCTTGTGCATTATGCTATATTCTGTTTGAAACTGTAAATTGATGATGATGATTTTATTCAATATAAAAATGTAAACGTGTAAATACATAACATATAAATACAGCTAGAGTACACCATATATAAAGATTACACAAGAAAGTGCTCGCAATTGATTCCATTGTGGTCCTTGGACAGACCCAGACAGACTTATCCACAGTGATTCATGGGAAAGATTCATTGATAATCTTTTGGAACATACATGGATTGTTTATTTCTTGATTCCTCAACAAAATTATCTGTGATTTTAATAAGTAAGTAACAGTGGCATAGCATTCAAGATGCTGGATTCTTATTTAACAGAAGCTTGCTTCAGACCCTCTCACTGCTGTGTCAAAGCTTGAGTTATTTTGTTCACTCGGCTATGTACATGAGTACCTGGCTATACACAGCAGTGGATGCATTTGAACAAATAGTACTCATGTAGTAATTGCAGTGTGGCAGAATACTTCCCAGTGTTGGTTTGACCAGCTCTGCCAGGGAGTGAAGTATGAAGCGCTTTGAGCAGTCCTAAGGATGGGACACCATGCTATATAGGGACTTACCTTTGTACCCTTCTCTTATAAACTTTTATAATGTATTAAACATATGTTGAGTTAAACCATGTTTTAATTTTGTGCAATCAACACACCAATTTTTCTATGAAAAGTGCTCCCAAAACCTGAATCTCTCCCTACCCCCCATACATTGAGACATTTCTTTCTTCTTTGCAGAATTGGCCAGACACTGACACCAATAAATCATCGTCTATGCAGAATATAATTTTTGGTTCTGCATTCATTTGGCAGAATGAACCATTGCATTTGTTCTTATATAAACCAATGAGAAGTCTCGGTTTAGAACTCTTCTGTGCAGTGAGTACAAAATTAGAAGTGCTTCCTGTTATAATAATCAACTGCATACCCAGTTACCCGAGTACCAGCTCGGCAATATTGATGCAATAATAAACATAGTCTTCAAAATTGCATCTCCACTGAAATTCTCCAGCTGTCACCTGCTCTGATATGGAATATATTGTTCAGGGTTCCAAGATTAAATTGATTTTAATAGCAAGAATTAAACTTTAATAGGAAGAATTAAACTTTAATACCTGCTCTGATGTTGTCGTTTGTGCATCACCTTCATAACTGTATGCTTAACGATTGTGGTTCCTTTTGTCTCTCAGCTCACGTTCCTGCAGATTTAGACATTTATTATCAACCATAGCTGATTGATGTTTAATGTTTATTTATTTATCTATTTATTTACTTTTCATATACATTTTAGCCTAATTTATTGATGTTTACGTTAATTTTAGTTTATTTATTAAAATAATAATAATATGATCTTAACTGTTTTATTTTATATCACTTTTCTACTTCTACTACATTTATTGTCTTAATTACTATTATTAGTAGTTCATTTTATCTATGATATAACAACTATTGTTTTTTATTCAAATGCTTTATTTTTAACATACATTTGTATATTGTTGTAAAGCGCTGTGAACAACATTGGGTGTGGCGCTTAACAAAATAAAATATTATTATTATTATGACATGTCTGTGTGTTACTAAATATTATAGTTTATTAATACTACGGATGCACTAATCCATAGTCCACACCAACCTATGCGTGTCATACATTTTTGTAATGGTTGCATTGCATTCACATAGATTGAAACCTGTTTTGCAAGTGTGTCCAATTAATAATTATCATCTTCACTTACAACTTGTATTTATAGTATCTGCATGAACACAGGTCAACATCTGTTGTACCCCATGGGGCAGCCCGCTAGATAAATAAATATGTATATAGCTGTGGGATTGCCTCTTGCGCTGATAAACAGCCCTAGAGCATAGGGAAAGGAACAGATTCATCCAGAAGATTGCAAGCTTAACCATTCTGTATATCAACCATCTAAAAATAGCAACAACCTTGATTGGATTGGTTTTTGTCCTTGCCAAAAGACAGCATTGGTGCAAAAATTGTGTTGATTCCCTTTTGCTTATAGTTAAAACTCCCTTTTTGCTTAATACTCTCTCAAATGATTTAGCTCAGTACAAATCAGGTTGGGTGGTGGCTACATTGGTAGTGTGTGGATTGCTTAAGTTATAGATGCAGTCAGTTTTTATAAAAGAATGTGAATGTTTGTTAAAAACATTAAAGAATTAATTTTGATCATTAGATGGGATTGCTTGCAAAAGTGCATAGCTTTACATCATAGTGTACAGAACTTGGTCACTTTTGTTAGGCACATTTTTTTGTAAAATGTGACATGCAAAAAAATCAAGTTTGTGAAGGACATATTAGGGTCACAACTGGAGAATAAACAAGTCCCGAAAGTGGAAAAACAACTGGATATAATTCGCATCTAAGGTCAGGCCTAAACGAGTTTAATGACCATATCTTGTTATTTTTACTAATCAACAAAGACAGCCACAGTGGAAACAACATATAAATGTCTCATCAGTGAAAAAAATGGTGAACTGAAAAAAATAAGTTATGCAGCTGTTATTATACGTTTGAACAGCATGCCAATTACTGATGGGAAACACGAAATAGTACACTAAATTTACTTTAAAAATCAAATATACCAGGTATCTTAATTTCTACAAAAACACTAGAATTTAGGTTCACATCTGTTCCTAGTGAACATTAATTAAAACCATTTCCCTAAAAGCTCCTACTGTAATCCATGTGTAATGTCCCTGATTAGTTGAGAAATTCTGTTAGTCCCCGAGGGAAGGCAACCTGACATCACTATTAGCTCCCTATTTCTCTCCCTCTCAGTTCACCTGGGAGTGGGAGAGGGAAGTGGGATGGGAGACAGCTGGTGGGAATGGGTTTGGGAGGTAGATATAGAAACAGTTGCTTCTGTCATGTCATCATTATCTGGGATTATCAGAAAGTGGTCAACTGGGGGAATGTACTTGGTAGGTATCGTATGGTTAAGATTAAATGTCAAGATTGACACATAATAAGTTAATATATATATAATATATATAATATATATATAATATATATAAATAATATATTTATATATATGTATATATATAAATTATATATAAATATATTATATATTTATTATTAATTTATTATGTGTCAATCTTGATATTATATATACCCGGTATATATTAATATTAGTAAATGAATGATACATTTCATTAATTTTATTATTGCAACTATGTTGAAAACTTAATGCGCTATGTTTAAAATGCATGAAATTAAGTGTACAATTCTATAAAGAAACTCAAAACTACTGAAAATAATGATTTACCATTACTTTCAATTAATAGTAACTTTATATGCAATTAAAACTTAGAAGCAAAACTGACTCGATAAACAGTTTATGTTTAAGGCATTGTCACTTCAATCTATTTTGCATGTTTAATGTTTGGGCAATGTGACTTGATACTCTTCCACAGTTTGACTTGATAACAATCGTCCAACACTACTTAATATTTTCCTGCTCTGACTGCTATGTATTGTGACTTGGTGGCCAAATGTTTTCAACATTGTGAATTAGTACTATTTGTATGTATTTTGACTTAGCCACTAATGTAAATCTGCACATTATGATGCCTGCCATAACCACAATAGAATAAAGCAAACATTTCTATGTGCATTTTGACATAGCCATAAGGTTTACCTGTGAGTTACGGCACCTGCCACACAGAGTGATAGATGAGAGTGAACTGTGAGAGTTACGATGCCTCTGCTACCAACACTGGGATCCTAACTCTGTGGACAACTGGAAGGTGACTTGGTTGTGGTAATGGCTCTCATGATACAGCTGTTGTAGTTGGCGTCAACTCCACCAACAAATATAACAGGGAGACTGGGGATTTGTTTGCTTGAGTCCCGCACATGCTGTGTCTGTTAATCATCCCTGGCCTTTCCCCACTTTGCAGCTGGCTTTAGGTCGTAATCTTTGTTCTTCTAACTAGAGAGCAGCAATGGCAGAATAGACAAATTGTGCCTGCGACTTTCACGGGATTGTAATTTTTCTGTTTTTTAAGTTGCATTGTATGTCCCAGTGTGGAAAGGTTGATGTAATACCACATCCATCACACTACAAAACTTTCTGGTTATGTGTGTGGAATACATCAAAGATTTGCCCAGAGAAGTTGCTATGTGTGTGATCTTTTGATGATGAGCATTTAGGGTTTTCAGTTAACTTGCAAATGCCATCTGGACATGGCAATCATCATCTTCTGACCGTTTGTTCCCCATTGGGTGTGGATGGTTGGATACTCATCCGCCATGACACCCTGTCCATTGCATCCTCCTCCACAACCTCTGACACCTCCATCTCTCCTCACCATGACACTCTGTCCATTGCATCCTCCTCCACAACCTCTGACACCTCCATCTCTCCTCACCATGACGCCCTGTCCATTGCATCCTCCTCCACAACCTCTGCCACCTCCATCTCTCCTCACCATGACACTCTGTCCATTGCATCCTCCTCCACAACCTCTGCCACCTCCATGTCTCTCCTCACCATGACACCCTGTCCATTGCATCCTCCTCCACAACCTCTGCCACCTCCATGTCTCTCCTCACCATGACACCCTGTCCATTGCATCCTCCTCCACAACCTCTGCCACCTCCATGTCTCTCTTCACCATGACACCCTGTCCATTGCATCCTCCTCCACAACCTCTGCCACCTCCATGTCTCTCCTCACCATGACGCCCTGTCCATTGCATCCTCCTCCACAACCTCTGCCACCTCCATGTCTCTCTTCACCATGACGCCCTGTCCATTGCATCCTCCTCCACAACCTCTGTCACCTCCATGTCTCTCCTCACCATGACACCCTGTCCATTGCATCCTCCTCCACAACCTCTGCCACCTCCATGTCTCTCTTCACCATGACACCCTGTCCATTGCATTCTCCTCCACAACCTTTGTCACCTCCATGTCTCTCCTCACCATGACACCCTGTCCATTGCATCCTCCTCCACAACCTCTGTCACCTCCATGTCTTGCCTCACCACACCCCTCAATCGTATTTCTGACTTTTACTTATGAAAATATTAAAACCAAGCTCAGACAATTGTACTAATCTTATATGATCACATCACAAATTTAAACACCGCCTGCAAAGCTGTTCCTAGATAAAAAGACAACATTAATTATTAACACACTGATTTACATAATTTATGTTTTAATTACACTTATAAAATGCACACATAACAAAGGGTTAACGAGTTTTCATCACTGTAGTCCAAGGCAACATTTGATTGCAGTGAGCTAAGTTTGTACTGATCTTTGATGGTGCCCTCCAATACACACCCAACTCCATCAGCTGTGATGTAGTGTGTCTTTTGTTGATGCCAGAATTCCCTAGCCTGGGCCAGTTGGCAATGATAGGCTGTGATAGCCTCCACCTCATGTTGTTTGTGATTCCCATAGCAGATGGCACCAGTGATTGCCAGGGCTTTCTTAATTACCAATTAACTTGGAACATAATGTGGAGGTATCTGCTGGATCTAGTGGAGGATCCCAGGTGAGAGGACTGGACACCCCAGTGGGGGATTAGGACTGGCTGCAGGGACATGAGGTCACAGCTGCCTATGAAGTATGAACAGAAGGAAAACAAACGTGTAACTGTTGTGCTTAATGTTAGCCTTTTTCAGTTGTAATGTGTTTCGTTCTATGTAATGATTGTAAGTTCTTTTATTTGTTTTTGTGATATATAATGGTATAGATCCCCTCTCCATGCCTCACCCCTCATGGTATAGATCCCCTTTCCATGCCTCACCCCTCATGGTATAGATCCCCTCTCCATGCCTCACCCCTCATGATATAGATCCCCTCTCCATGCCTCACCCCTCATGGCATAGATCCCCTCTCCATGCCTCACCCCTCAAGGTATAGATCCCCTCTCCATTCCTCACGCCTCAAGGTATAGATCCCCTCTCCATGCCTCACCCCTCAAGGTATAGATCCCCTCTCCATGCCTCACGCCTCAAGGTATAGATCCCTCTCCATGCCTCACCCCTCATGATCCCCTCTCCATGCCTCAGGTATAGATCCCCTCTCATGCACCCTCAATAGATCCCCTCTCCATGCCTCACCCCTCATGGTATAGATCCCCTCTCCATGCCTCATCCCCATAGATCCCCCACTCCATGCCTCACCCCTCATGGCATAGATCCCCTCTCCATGCCTCACCTCTCATGGCATAGATCCTTTCTCCATGCCTCACACCTCAAGGTATAGATCCCCCACTCCATGCCTCACCCCTTATGGTATAGATCCCCTCTCCATGCCTCACGCCTCAAGGTATAGATCCCCTCTCCATGCCTCATCCCTCGTGGTATAGATCCCCTCTCCATGCCTCACACCTCAAGGTATAGATCCCCTCTCCATGCCTAACCCCTCATGGTATAGATCCCCTCTCCATGCCTCACCCCTCAAGGTATAGATCTCCTCTCCATGCCTCACCCCTCATGGTATAGATCCCCTCTCCATGCCTCACCCCTCATGGTATAGATCCCCTCTTCCTCTCTCCCTCGCTCCTTTCCCCCTCACCTACTCTCTCCCACCCCCTCCTTCATCTCTCCCCATCACCTATTCCCTTCATCTCTCTCTCGCACTCTTCTCTCCCTTCCTGTCTCTGGCCCGTTTCCTGTTTTCTCTCCCCCTCTGTTCTCTCCCCTTCACATCTCTCCAATTTTCTATCCCTGTTTGTCTCTTCCCTCTTCTGTCCCCTTCCTCTTTCGTCCTTGCCCCTTCCCAGTTTCTCTCCCCATCATTCCTCCCACTCCTCCCTTCTCCCTCTTCCTATCCTCTTTGCTCTCTCCTGTTTTCAACATCCCCTCACCCTCTGCCCACCCCATCCCGTCTCCACCCACTTTCTCCCTCTCCTTGTACCTTCCTCTTTGTCACCCTTCCCTGCACCCTCCACCCCTCTCCCTCCACCCAAGTCGTTCTCCCTCGCTACAGTCCTTGCAAACTCAAAATCCTGCACTGTCACTGAGCTCTGACAGCCGCTGTTGTCTTGTCACGAAGTCATTGCTCACACCTAATCCCGTCCTCCTAGCACCAATCATTTCCCCGTTTCTCTCTCTCCCAGGCAACGCATATTTCACACGCATCTCCTCATTTCTGTTTCTTTTTCTCCATCTTTCCGGATTCTTCCAAGAATCTGCAGCAAAAATGCCATCACTTTGAATGCCGGAGTTTCAGAGATGTCACTTCGCTGCCTTCCCAGGGGGCTGCTGTGATTATAGCCATATTTCATGTGCATTCGTGGCCACCTTCTCGCTTTCCAGATGAATTGTGGGAAATACAAGTGGGAAAAAAATATGTGACTCAATTTTGAACATAATAACTTACGTGGTGTCTTCAAGAACATTGAATACTGCAAAAAGTAATTCTATTCAGTTTTTGGAGAATGGAGAACAGCATTCATAATTACACCCGGCCCGAAGGCCCGAAACTGACAATTTTTCACAAACGACAAAAACCTGTTTAAAAGTGGAACTTGCTGGTTCACCTTCGGGTACAACTTAGTAGGTCTATATGCTGGTGATGGGGGTTAATGCCCACCACGTATTTGCTTAAAACAACTTGAATAGCATTTAAAAATAGTATCAGCAAGTGATTGTTGTTTAAAAAAAATTTATTATTGTTTGTAACATAAACAAAGAGATAATTGATTGCTTTTAGTTTTGCTTCTACATGTTGTTAGTAAACAAAAATTATAGCAGTCTTGTTAGGGTTTCCCTATTGAATATAGCGTTCTCACATTCCAACATCTTATATTTACAGTTTCTATTTTCTTGTATTAGTAAAGCTTATTTCGTGCCTGAAAAACATGTTATCACAGGAAAACATCATCATTATTATTATTGTAATTACTAGGTGTGATTAAAAATGCAGCACAGTGGCGCAGTGGGTAGAGCTTCAGACTCTCGACTGAGAGAACCCGGGTCTGAATCCTGTGCTGCAGTGTAGAACCTTGGGCAAGTTCGTTCACTCCACGTTGCTCCAGTTCACTCAGCTCTATGAATGAGTGCCTGGCTATAGACAGTGGTGGATATTTGTGTACGCATAGTCTTCGCGCATTAATTGCAGCATGGTTGAATGCTTCCCAGAGAAATGAAAATGGTGTTTGAACAGGGAGTATAAAGTCCTGAGGATTGGACACTGCGCTATATAAGAACTCCAGTACTTTACTTTAAAATTTTAGCATTGCCTACCAGATGTAACATCAGATTATTTTTATATTGGCTGTCAAAGTGGTCAGTGATTGGGCGATACAGTGTGGCCTACCACAGCCCCACCTGTTGGAGAGACTATGATATATTCAAGTACTTGTTTTTTACACTGACATTTGCTGGAGGAAAGAGGTCGTAAAAAGAAGCTGCAAGAATACATCAAAGTTGTCTCTCCTGCAGGTGTTGACAGTAGGGAAAGAATCAAGTAGACAGAGTTGAGGTTGTAGATGGAAGGAGGGAAGAACTTGAAGGAAGGCTAGAGGGAAGGTGGGATAGCTGATCGAGTAGGATGAAAGGGTCCAGGGTGAAGTCCCCATGTCATTAGTATACCCCGGTAGGCCCGCAACAAATGGGAAATGTTTTGGCCGTTAGTGGGATCGATTAGTTAATTTTAGGCAAACCGTATCTGTGAATTAGTATGATTCTGAAATTATGATGCCGTCGTTGTAATGGACAAATTTCATGTAATACTTCATTTAATATTTTATGTAATATTTCATGTAACATTCAAGTAAGAATAGTCACATAATATTTTTAATTGGATAAAACCCATTTGAATAATGACAATATTTTTATTAAAAAGTTTCTATTATGCATGATTTTATGATAACTAATAGTCAGATAGCATTAAATTAAGATGAAGGTCAATCTGGTATTTAAGTCAGTGTTGTATGCAACAATAGTTCAAATTTATTGACAAAACGGGAAGAAACTACAAAGGCTGAGAGCATAACCAGCGACAGTAACTTCGCATTTACTGCGGGCGTCGTTCAAAGTTGACTGTTGCGTCACAGCGAATGGTGGATAATTGAATAAAAAGAAATTACGTGAATTATCCGCTCACTAAACTCAACTGGGTCTCTGATGAGTGGAGTCTTTAATCAATACATTAATTACTTTGACAAGTATAGGCTGGGCTGGGGGTGTGGGGGCCAAGGGGGTCACATGTAGGGGGACTTAGACATAGGTAGGGGGACTTGGCTATTGGTGGGGGGACTTGGTCACAGGTAGGGGGCCTTGGTCATTTGTAGGGGGATATGGCCACAGATAGGGGGACTTGGTCACAGCTAGGGATATTTGGCTATTGGTATGGGGTTTTGGCCATTTGTAGAGGGACTTGGCCACAGGTAGGGGGCCTTAGATACAGGTAGGGGGGACTTGGCCATTGGTAGGGGGACTTGGCCATTGGTAGAGGGACTTGGCCACAAGTAATGGGGATTTGGCCACAGGTAGGGGGACTTGACCATTGGTAGGGGGCCTTAGACACAGGTAGAGGGACTTGGCCACAGGTAGGGGGACTTGGCCACAGCTAGGGGGACTTGGCCATTGGTAGGGGGACTTGGCCATTGGTAGGGACACTTGGCCACAGGTAGGGGCGACTTGGCTACAGGTAGGGGGACTTGGCCATTGGTAGAGGGTTTTGCCATTGGTAGGGGGACTTGACCACAGGTAGGGGGGGCTTGGCCATTGGTAGGGGGACTTGGCCACACATTGGGGGATTTAGACACAGGTAGGGGGACTTGGCCACAGGTGGGGGACTTAGACACAGGTGGGAGACTTGGCCACATGTGGGGGAATTTGGCCACAGGTGGGGGGACTTAGACACAGGTGGAAGGACTTGGTCACAGATGGGGGGGACTTAGATACAGGTGTTGGACTTAGCCACAGGTGGGGGGACTTGGCCACAGGTAATAAACTCTTAAATGGGCATAGTTTTCTCATATAAAGTGAATTAGAAATATACTTGACAGAAAAGTACATCATCATTGAATACATAGGACAAATAGTATGAAATATATAATGATCAAATGCTTGGTGATAATGCATTTAAAAACTAGAATAAATGGTAATAATAGACCCAGTTGTTATTTTGCATAAATCAGGCCACAATTTTCTGCTGAACAAGAAAAGAACAAGCTTTTGAACTGCTAATGACGATTTAGAGAGATGACAATTAGAGGAAACATGATGCCCTTAGATGCAGATGATACAGATTAAAAAGTGGGTGAGGACAAAAACAAATGAGAAACTGTTAGATGCAAATTAATTAATGAAATGAGGAGTTATGAAGAAATACGGTAGCCACTGACACAGTAAGGTAATATTTCTCGTGGCATCACAGCCTTCCTGGGTTTGTCAGACAAATAGTGTGGCTTTACGCAATGCAACAAGACAGCACCAGATATGGGAGGATATGGTCAGAATAATAACCTTCTGACATTTACTTATTAGTCACCAAATAATTGGATGACTTATTAGATAAAATAATTACAATCAGATGTGGGCCATTAGAGGTCCTACACATTGCCCAATTTACTTTACCTGTACATTCTAGAAAAGCCCACATTATAGAATACCATATTTAAATTATGCTAATACACCAAGACTATTAAAAATATGTCTCCCAGACATTTAGATGATTAAAACTACTAACTATTACCACATCCTAGAGAGGGATGGGGCCATTCCACCACAAGGTCACCGGAACATGTGACCATTTATTTATGTGGCATCTGTCAGAACAAGGTTCATCTGTGGTCAAACCCGCCTGAATAAAACATGTCTGTTATCCAAACTGGCAGTAAAAATTCAACATGTTTATTTAATGTAACCAGACAGGTGTTTCAGCAAAACACGCTGTTGAAAGGTATGTCTATGGGATTTGTTTCTTGAATGAACGTTATTACATTTTCCTCATGGGCTTTGTCAACTGTATCAGCATTCTCTCAATATGGTAGGGTTTCTACCTGCGTTTCCAATAAAACAACAAAACCTAAAAACTGTAAGACACATTTTTATCGGTTTTACCAACCTAAAACACGAGTTAACATTGTATTTTGTATTTCGCCAAGTCATTCTGCCTGTCCCGTGGAAATAGTTACAGTGAGGCTTCGACGGAAACGTCAAAATAAAACAGTGCCTGCTGATCGAGCGAACATCGGACGTCGCTGTGGGGCTCCACCACTATATAACAAAACTAATTTCACGTAACTCGTGGGAGATGCTCCACAATACTCTAACGTCCATAAGGAATCACATGTCAGTCATGTGACAGTGTCCTAAACCCTGTCCTCATTACGCAGCTATTTTCATAACATTTCTGAATCGTGAACCTGCGTGAGTGATGGATGTAGTGACCTTCACCTCCCTCCCTAGTACTCGAGGCTTAGCAACAAGTGCAGAGTGTCGGTGCAAACAAAGACAGTTCCATCGTCAATGAAACATACTTGTCCAGTAAATGTCAGTCATAACATATGACGATTCTGCTTCACTGTTGCAAGTAATAATAATAATAATAATCTTTATTGATACATAATGTTAAGTATATCACAGATGTAGCAGTAATATGAAACATGTATACATTACGTATCAAATGGAACGAAGCAACACATTGCTTGTGTTCCTTATTCATGTCATATATGCAATGAAATCTATGATTCGTGTAAAAAAAAAAAAAAAAAAAAAAAACATCATAATAAACTAACAATTTATTTAATAATGCATTATACGAGTACCGTAAGTCTGAACATCAGGTACATCTTAACATGACATCATTATGCGAGTACCGTAACACTGAACATCAGGTACATCTTAACATGACAACATTACACGAGTACCGTAACACTGAACACCAGGTACATCTTAACACGACAACATTATACGAGTACCTAACACTGAACACAGGGTACATCTTAACATGACAAAATTACATTAAAGCAGCATTTAGCATATGTTTGTTAGAATTAGACGCTTGGTCCTTTGTTTGAACATATGAATAGATGTACAATATTGTAAATAGTTATTTGTAATAAATGTATTCCAGATTTTAGGACCAACATAAGCCAAAGACAGTTGTCTACAATTAGTCTTGCAGTATGGTATTTTATATGTTACTTCCCGTCTTGTATTATATTTATGTGTGGATATTTGCAGGACAAATACATCATGATATATATCTGGCAACATACCCCTATTATGCTTGTACATTAGAATACAGCATAAATATTTATTTACGTCATAAATATTCATTATTTGATAAGATGTAAATAAAGGCTGCGTATGTTCAATAAATCCTACATGACTTATTACACGCAAAACTCGTTTTTGGAGTAAATGAATTTTAGCAAGGTATATATTCGGGGCCCTTCCCCAGACGACATTACAATAAGTAATATATGGGTATATAAACATGTAATACAGGTTTAACAATGATTTGTTATCTAATTTGTTTGTCACCTTTTTTATAATACCAATATTCTTAGAAATTTTATTTGATATATATTTAATGTGTGTGCTCCAATTCAATGTATTATTTATAAGCAAACCCAAAAACTTTATCTCATGTACAGTGTTAATTTGTATGCCGTCTATGCAAATGTTATTACACCTCTCTCTTATACTGATCGTATTACTAAAGGTCACTGTGTGAGTTTTCTGTATATTCAAAGAAAGTTTATTAATGTTAAGCCATAAAGATAGTTTTTTTATTTCAGAGTTCAAAACATTTTCCATTTCATCTATATTGTTGCCTTGTATAAAGATGCTCGTGTCATCAGCAAACATAATGGTAAACGTTGTGTCAGATAAAGTAGATAAATCATTTATATAGATAAGAAAGAGTAAAGGTCCCAGAATTGAACCCTGCGGAACACCACATGTTATGTTTTTAAGGGAAGATTTTGTTCCATAGAATTTTACTCGTTGTTGTCTGTTACTTAAAAAGTTACGAATCCATTGGAGTATATTTCCTCTGATTCCATAATGTGTTAATTTTCTCAATAATATATTATGATTAACGGTATCAAAGGCTTTGGCTAAATCCAGAAATAACCCAATTACGTGCTCTTTGGTATCAATTGTCTTACTAATTTTGTCAATTAGCAGTGAAATAGCCATATCAGTAGAATATCCTTTCCTAAATCCAAATTGGGAATTAGACAAGATGTTATGTTTCATTATGTAATTCATTAATCTATTGTACATTAATCTTTCAAAAACCTTTGAAAATACAGGCAAGACAGAAATAGGCCTGTAATTATTAATTAATGATGTATCGCCATTTTTAAAAACAGGAACTATATCAGCTATTTTTAGTTGATCAGGAACATATCCTTGATCAAATGATAAATTTACAATGTAACTTAAAGGATCAAGTAGGTTGGAGAAGGCCTGTTTGACAATAATAGGTTTTATGCCATCCCATCCAGGACTAGAGTTTTTAAAATTCTTAATAATTCCCTTTATCTCATCTGGTGTGGTTGGCGACAAATACATTGAATTTTTATAGACTCCTTGGAGGTATTCATCAGGTCTCTCTGATATGACTGGTATTTTATCAGCCAGTTCTGGACCTATACTTGTAAAATATTCATTAAATGTATCAGCTATGCATTTTTTTTGTTTTGTTAATTTACCGTCAATTAGTAATTTGTCATTAGATAAAAATGCTTCCTTCCTTCCTATAATACTATGTATGTCCAGCAGGGAAAATACTGTGACAAATTTTATAGAACACTAAAATGTTTGTAGAACATTTTAAAATCGAGACATTGTTATGTCTGCAGTGTTGTAGCCAGCCTGGTTGGTATTAATTTTTATTTATTTATTGATTTTCATCAAATTGAAAAAATCAATTTTAATCAAACAATACATTATTTTTTAAACCAGTTGTAATCAAACATTAATACCTTGTTGCAACCAGACTGTCTGCATAGTTTCATAAATAACAAAATATTAATTGTAATTGTGATTCATCATCATCACTGTGCAGCCGTTGTCTCCCGTGGTTGAGCGAAGGCCTCAGCATGTCGTTTCCAAATCTGCCTGTCTGTCTGACTGTCTGTGATTGCATCATCGTATTAGAAATTTCATTTTTACTCTGTAGGTTTAACTTGTCAGAATAACCACTAAAATGGTCTAGATAGACCATCTCTACTTTATTTAACCATTTTAGTTTGCTATGCCTCTGAGCTTATATCTCTGAGGATTTACGCGCTACAGACTTGTTATTTTATTATTAGTAGCAAAAATGCCCACCACCCGTACAGTTGTGTAGATATGTAGATAACAAATGTTTGTAATGATGGCAATTGCAGCAGTTTCCTCCATTCATGCTTTCTATGGTGGGTGCAATTTACATCTTACCGCTTTATCGATTTATGTCTGTCTAATATCGAGCACAGACCATAAAACCAGTGAGAATGTGGCACCCAAGATGTAAACCATCTAGGATGTTAATGCACACACATGCACGCATGCAAACACGCACTCACACACACACATACACCCACACACACACACAATAGTAACACACACACAACACACGCACATACACACACACACAACACACACACACACACACACTCACACACACACACAATAGTAACATACACAACACACACACACACACACACACAGTCGTAACACACACACAACACACACACACACACACACATACACACACACACACAACACAATACACACACTCACACACACACACACACAATAGTAACATACACAACACAATACACACAAATAATACACACACAACACACACACACACACACACACACACACACAATAATAGTACACACACAACACACACACACACACACACACACAATAACACACACACACACACACACAACACACACACACACACACTCTCACACACACACACACACACACACACACAATAGTAACACACACAACACACACACACACACACACACACACACACACACAACACACACACACACACAATACACAGTAAACACACACACACACACACACACACACACAACACACACACACACACACACACACACACACACACAACACACACACACACACACACACAACACACACACACACTCACACACACACACAATAGTAACACACACAACACACACACACACACACACAGTCGTAACACACACACAACACACACACACACACACACACACACACACACACACACACACACACACATGCTGCATCGTTTCCCAAAGACCAGCCCTGGACCATCTTGTACAATTTCTTACGGGCGCACTTGCCCAAAGTGAAACTTATCAGTCCATGAATGGATAGACTGCACACTTCAATGAGTCGCGTGTGCACTTGATGACACACACTCCCCACAGACTAACTTCATTAACAACACTCATTCTGTTATCACATCATTTGGTTCGTGTTTTTCACACTACCAGACTTCCACGGCTCTCTACATGCATCTTCTTGTGATCGGTCCGTCGTTGTAGCCCACAGTGCAAGACAGACACTTTGCTCATCTCACCATGGTAAGGACAAGAATGTCGAGAAATTAATTTTTGATACTTATTGGTGTTTTCAGAGAGTGAGAGTGATGGGATTTGGTCCGGAGGCTGTGACGTATTGTTGACAGACTCTAGAAGGTGGTGCGCTAATTCAATTGCCAGTGGCATCTAAGAGCTCCGGGCTCATGTTTCTGGCTATTGTAAGATGTTTGAATTAGGACACTCTCAGAAAGTGTCATCACGGCTGGAGGCACTCAGACCGCCTCAGTTCTCACTGGACCGGTCAAGTGGCGGGAATGTGGGGCGGCCACATTACTGACTGATGCAATATTTCTTATCACATTGTACTTTCATATACAGCTGAACCTCGCGTTACGATCACCTTGGTAAAACAGCCACCTCACAATTAAGTCCACCATTATGTCTTTATCACTAAACTATAGGAAAGCTAATCTCGCTAATACAGCCACCTCGCTATTCAGGTCACTGCCCAGTCCCGAGGGTGGCGTTATTAATGAGGGTCCATGGTGTACACAAAACATCATCGACAGAAGTGTACAAACAGTATAATCATACAAGATAGAACTGCTGCGTTCTATAGAAAATGGTACATTCTATTCCAGCGAGTAATACGCAAGAGTTGACAAGAGGACATAGTCAATAATAACAATATTACATTTTGTATAAAGCGCCATTTCCAATAAAATGCTCGAAGCGCTGTACAAAATCTAATTAACGTAAAACATTAAATGGAGCATAAATATGAGCACAATGGAAATAAAATATAAATCAAGTAAAATCATGATATAATAATTATATGAACAATCTAATAAATTATAAATAATAAATTCATTAAAAAAATCTAACTATTAATTAAACATTATTTAAAATATATATAAGATAATTTACAGATGATAAGTTTTAGATTTTTAGAATAATAATAATTATACTATTTACTTGGATTGCTAAAGAAAGTATAAGTTTAATAGTAAAATGTCCAAGAAAGAGTAAAATGTCAGCAGTATTCTGCTTTGAAAGTATGCTCCGACACTGAAGTAGCCAGCTATTGGCAGTCAGGTAGCTAGGACCTTTGGAGCAGATGCACCATCCAGGCGCACACAGCTCCATCCAATACACATTTGCATCTATCAATAGTTCACAAAACCGACATTAATTCATGTCATCTCGCTGTCACTATCCTTGTCACAGTTGGTGACACAGTATGACACAAGTTGTATTTGCACCAGTTTTGTTATAACTAGAAAGTAATGACCAGCCACAATTATGCAATACGTAAACTAAGTGGATTTTGTCAGTCGTTTGTCAAATATGTGAAGTGGTGGATTTCAATATTTTTTAAATTCTAGCAGTGTTATTAATAAATGAATAATAATTATAATATGTGTCATTAAATATTGACGTTGACCCCAGTTGACCCTTATCATCCACTTCAAATGGTCATCCTTGCCAGAATGTACAGTATTCACTAACTGTGTATTAGTCGTCTGTGTCCAGTTTCATGGATCATTGATGCAGGACAGTTTGTGTTAATCCTACTTGACTATGGCATAAAATGTAATACACAGTAATTTGTTTACATTGTAAATGTAGAGTAATGGGTGTGTTTTACATACAACTCCAAACTGGCTTGGTGGTGATGTCTGTAAGTTGTATGGCCACTAACTGGACACTGATTGGTCACCTGCTGTGTCAGATCCTGGAGTATGAAGTTGTCCAGTGTCTACTTGATAAGGTCGATGTCATTAACAACTCACAGGTTGACTCTCCTGAATGGTTGTAATTGAACACATACAGAGATCTAGGGACTAATTGATGCTGTGGTTATTATGTGGACTGTGGACATTAAGGGTAATGTGTTGTCACCTGAGAGGAGAGTTTAACCAAGGGACACTAGCTTGGTCACTCAGTTGAGACTCTTTGAGAGCATGCAAGGAACTGGACATATTATGATGTATACATAATTATGTTCTGTATCTGCAAATTCACTGTATCTAGAGCTGGTGCCAATCTGTGGCTATTGGGTGGTCTAGCCTTGCCCTCCTACTCTTAGCTTTATGACATATGTTCCTTGGGATGTTAGGGTGATGTAAATTTAACTTTGTAGTGTTTTAAAGTATGGGTTTCACATCTGTAGGGTTTTGGGGTGATATGTTGCTGGCTTTTGTTGTCATGGTGACATATCTTTGCTTTTTATTATGATATCCTTTGCGTTTTTATAGTGACATGTTTTTTATGGTGACATGTCTTTTGAATTTGTATGGTGACTTGTCTTTTTGGTTTTTATGGTGACATGTCTTTTCGGATTTTATGGTGACATAAATTTTCAGATTTTATGGTGACATGTCTTTTTAGTTTTCATGGTGACATGTCTTTTCAGATTTTATTGTGACATGTCTTTTTAGTTTTCATGGTGACATGTCTTTTCAGATTTTATGGTGACATGTCTTTTTAGTTTTCATGGTGACATGTCTTTTCGGATTTTATGGTGACATGTCTTTTTAGTTTTCATGGTGACATGTCTTTTCGGATTTTATGGTGACATGTCTCTTGGGTTTTTATTGTGATGTGTCATGGACTTTTATGATCACATGTCTTTTGGATTATTATGAATGACATTAATCTAGGTTTGTGTGGTGACGTGTCTCTCAGGTTTTTTCATAGATATGTGATGTTGCCTTCATTGCATGCAAAGCTTTGATAGATCTGGGATTCAAAGTACTTTTGTCATTTCTGATGCTAAAATTGTCATTAAATTGAAAGTGTGTGTACAGCCATTAAGGCATAATTGACAGCTTCCTTGCAATATTGGCACTTTGCGAGTTGATCAATAGATTTAGCACAATCCGAAAATAATAAGGATAATTGAAACTGTATCAACAAAATAAGAAATGGTTTCCCCAGAAGTCTCTCCAACAATTGATTTAGTGTCATTGGTGATTGTTTTATCATGCAGTCTTCTAACTTATATCTGCA
Source organism: Paraescarpia echinospica (assembly GCA_020002185.1). Lineage (NCBI taxonomy): Eukaryota > Metazoa > Annelida > Polychaeta > Sabellida > Siboglinidae > Paraescarpia > Paraescarpia echinospica. The sequence continues at coordinate 27,231,076 of CM034541.1, forward strand.
ACTGTTGTTTATGAAAATATTATGTTTTCTCTAACAAATAATTGCAAGTTAATTAATTATTATGACTTAATCTAACTGAATAATAAATCCTGAGCAATTCCAGTATTGTATGAATGAATGAATGAACGTTTATTCAAAACATTGGCAACAATATTATATAGAATAATTGCAAGTTAATTAATTATTATGACTAAATCTAACTGAATAATAAATCCTGAGCAATTCCAGTATTGTATGAATGAATGAATGAACGTTTATTCAGAACATTGGCAACAATATTATATAGAATAATTGATAATTATATAGAAGACAACCAAACACGTTTAACTATAATACAAATTAAAATATATACAATGTATATGTATATTGAGACATCGATATTATATTAACTGAACTTGTTATTCATCTAACCATCTAGCTACAATAATTGAAACCATGTAATGGAATATGTGCATGTTCAAAATTTAAAGTATGTGATAAGTACACATCTCTGCACATATTGTAGTTTCCTCAATGGCATGATTATATTTGTGTATGATTTTGTTTAGATTTCCACAACCAGATATTTCTCAAATAAAAGGTTCTTGCATTTACGCTATTTAAATTCAGTAATAATATTAGTAGTTTTTAAATGATCACATAGAGAATTCCATAATTGCACTCCCTTTACACAAAGAGACATTGATCGCATGGTAGAACAGACTCTCTGTCGTTCTAAGTCACGATTAGCTCGCATTGAGTATGCTGTTTCCCGTCTAGTAAACGAACACTGAATAGTTGATGGCAAACAGCTGTAGTAAGCTTTGTACATAAATAATAATGTTTTCAGTTCTATGATATCTGGAAATTTTAGAACATGTAATTGTTGGAAAAGTGAATTTCTATGATCCAGTCTTCTTGCATCAAATATAATCCGGATTACTTTTTTTGTAATAAGAAAATACAGTTAGTTGGGTACGTGTTTCCCCATATCTCTGCACAGTAATTTAAATACGGCAAAAAGAGAGAACTGCATAGAATACTATTTCTATCATGTAGATGACTGCATCTGTGCATTATAGCTGTACTTTTAAAAAGCTTTGATTGTACAAGTAACTGTGTGTTTTATTTTCCCCAGTATGGTGTATGATGCCAAACGTCAATAAAATGATGAATATCACAATTTATTACTCCAAACTAGCCAACAGTAGCAACAGGGAACTAATTCATTATTTAGGCACTGATTACTTTGTTATCGTTTTATAATCTTTATTATTTATTCATGATATATTTTCTATCCACTCTCTCTAGCTCATAGTCTGTTACGATTAGTTGAGTCAAGATGACGACGATGATGATGATGATGATGATGACAATGATTATGACGACGATGATGATGATGACAACGATTATGATGACGAAGATGATGATGTCGATGATGATGATGACGACGATGGTGACAATGACAATGATGATGACGATGATGATGATGACAACGATGGTAACGATGACAATGATGATGACGACAACGATGGTAACGATGATAATGACGACGATGACAATGACGATGATGCAGCTGCACTTATGTGCCAGTTTCTCCCACACTACACTGTTAGTTCCTAGTCACCATAAACAGCTTTCATTTGCCACGTAATTATTCCGTGTGAAATGGATATTTGAAAATATGCAGTTCCCCTTGCGCTTGTAAGATCTTTTCATCAATCGGACTCAAGTTATTATGGATTGGCCGCACAATCTGACATGGTCAAGCTGACCCCAACAGAGGCTTTAATGCGAACTAATCTAATTGACATGGTCAAACATAGTGGGATTTCACAGTAATTAATCGGATCAAAAATCTGCTTATTGTAATTCGGTCGTAAGCCTGCAATTACCCGCGGTTGCGTAAACCGACTGACAGAATCGTCGATTCGTTGATTATCTAACATCAATCGGATGGCCCAATGATAATAATTACAAGCAGTTATTGTGTCAATTTGAGTTAATCAGAAGCTACGTTCATGCCGCCTTTGCATATCCGCAGCCGAAATACAGGGTCCAGCATGTCTTCAGAAAGTCACAACAACAAAGTAAATTAATGACGATTGTTGACTCCAATTTAGGTGGTTAGTCTTAATGTGATTGTTCGTAACATAATGAGAGTGTTGATGTGTTTTTCTGATAATTGTGTGCAAGTCATTGCCTGAACGCCTCATGTACAGTACGAGGCAAATGTCAGAGCAGATGGACAGATGGAAATAACACATACAGCAAATATGTCAGGGTTTGCAATGAATAATTCTGCATGTCTTTTATTATAATGTGTTTTCAGCCGGTTGTGTGATGATTTCATGCAAAGACAATTGCAGATTTACTACTTTTTTAAACAAAATTCTGCATGTATATCTAGACTGTGAGCATTTAGATTGTTTGGAATTTATCATTACGCATTGTTTTTAATGTTAATCATGAATTCTAGTTATTACTGCAATCAGGGGGTTCACAAACTCAACTCAAAGCCCCCAAATCTTGGCCTTCTGCCCCCCAGCTTTGTGTTACTAAAGATCCCCTGGAATCATAGACCCCCTTATGGAAACCCCCTCCAGTGTGACTTTACCCATCACCCTTTGCCATCATCAGCCATTGCACTCTCTACAGTGCTCCACACGGAGAGACTTGCATCGCCGAGCTGGACCTGGCGACCTGGGAGTGGCTACTCAACAACACTCTGCAAGTCTAGGCAGTAGAAAAACGTGAGAAGAAGAATCCTTTGCCAGACCACACAACCAACTCAACTTCTCTGGGAAGCATTCAGCCATGCTGTAATAATTGCATGAAAGCTACTCGATCATGTAATTCCCCAATTGCCATACGTATGTGTCTATGTGACCAAGTGAAATGAATCATTATAAAGTAAACACCACCACACAGACTTCGTAATAGCAAGAAGATTGCCACAAATCCCACTCACTCAGTTGGGAATCTCCTGGCTACATGGTGGACATTTTAATTAAAGGTACCTCAATTCAATTTTTTTGCTTGTCTCGTTTCAAATTCAAACTGCAAAACTATACCTATTATCCACTACAACTACTAGCTTATTTAGTTGATTTAATTCTTAGTCGCACATGAAACTGGCCACAGTCGAAGATGAGGTTTTATCATGCAGATAGCTTTAACATGCAGTTAGTTTTAGGTGAGAAGTAAACAAAATTCGATCAATAACATGCACAACGGTGTCACAGCAAGTTGGCATCCGTGAAGTCCAGAGTGAGGCTGGCCTCAGTGACGTTAAGAGTGAGGCTGGCCTCGATGCTGGTCACATGAGTTTCGTTTTCTTCTGTCCCTGCCCCTGTCTCACTGCTGTCTCCGCCACCCATCTCCACTCATGCTATTTCTTGTCCACCCCTCTCAATCCCACCAAATCTCCACCCTGTCCTCCCATTTCACCCCTGGTCTTCCTCTGCATCTTCCCTCCACTCCAAGACATCCCCTCTCTGTGTTAGTCTTCATTTTGTTCCACATGTCCAGCCCACTGTCTACATATACTAATGTGTCTATATATTAATATGCTAACTTTGGGTGATTGTAAATGCATCTCCTCAAGGCACCAAAGTCCATTATCCTTTTCACGATCACTTGCTTCCCAATGGATCATTGCTTCCCAATGGATCATTGCTTCCCAATGGATCATTGCTTCCCAATGGATCATTGCTTCCCAATGGATCATTGCTTCCCAATGGATCATTGCTTCCCAATGGATCATTGCTTCCCAATGGATCACTTGCTTCCCAATGGATCATTGCTTCCCAATGGATCATTGCTTCCCAATGGATCATTGCTTCCCAATGGATCACTTGCTTCCCAATGGATCATTGCTTCCCAATGGATCATTGCTTCCCAATGGATCATTGCTTCCCAATGGATCATTGCTTCCCAATGGATCATTGCTTCCCAATGGATCACTTGCTTCCCAATGGATCATTGCTTCCCAATGGATCATTGCTTCCCAATGGATCATTGCTTCCCAATGGATCACTTGCTTCCCAATGGATCATTGCTTCCCAATGGATCATTGCTTCCCAATGGATCATTGCTTCCCAATGGATCATTGCTTCCCAATGGATCATTGCTTCCCAATGGATCACTTGCTTCCCAATGGATCATTGCTTCCCAATGGATCATTGCTTCCCAATGGATCATTGCTTCCCAATGGATCATTGCTTCCCAATGGATCATTGCTTCCCAATGGATCATTGCTTCCCAATGGATCATTGCTTCCCAATGGATCATTGCTTCCCAATGGATCATTGCTTCCCAATGGATCATTGCTTCCCAATGGATCATTGGTCTCTCATGTACAAGTCGGTGATGCATTTCAAACACACTCACAGTTATTTAGAGTTATTCACTAACATATTTATTTTTGATATGCTATGCTTCGCTAGAGGAACTTTCTCCCATCTGAGAGAATGGAGTGGTGATCGATCCTCCAGATGGCGTTACTATAACTGAGAGGTTTACGTGTAAAGCGGGCTGTTAATTACTCACATCGTAAAGTATACAGCGTAAAATAAAAAACGTTGAGACTATCAGAAATACCATAGGCATGTGACTACCGCAATGACTGTATGTTTTGGACACTAAAAGTAACTGAATTCCCAGCAGTTTCAAAATATACAGTGCAAAAACGTTGCTGTCCAAAAACATGCAGTCTTATGTACTATTTGTATTTGGACATGTACAAATAATAGATGTCCATAAACATTCAGTACAGAAAATATTTATTTTGTAGAGTTTTAGGGTGACAGAAAAGACACTGTGTCCGGATACATACTGTCATTACAATGTCTTCATACCCCTTTACAATTTATTTGTTTGATTTGTTTGAATAAATGCTTTCGACTTTGACTTTAAATGACAAAACATTGGGGGAGTAACAATGCACTTATGACAAGAATAAAACATGCTAGAAAGGTTTTTTGACATAAGTTAGAATCGTCACAAATTGCAATCAAAATGTCAGTTATTCACACATGTTGTCACCCACTTTGGGTGTGGCCAGTCATGCTGTCCTGTCACACAGTCACAATGACATGCCCAGTGGTCACCCTGACTCTGGACAATGCAATCTGTCACTTCCCTTGGCTGCGATTACCACAGTTGTCCATCACTCCAATTAGTCTTGGCAAAATTAATCAGATCAAACTGGAAGCTCTGGTCATTTGCTATAATGTTGAGGGAGATATTCATAGCCAAGAGCAGAGAAACTTAAGCTGCAATTATGATATGGTCGTTGATTAAGCCCACCGTACAACTGAGGATAAAATGCGCACATGGTTGATATGTCATGCATAAATGATGTCCTCTGATGTAACCAGGGGCAATTTGGGGGAATTCAGCAGGGGTTTGTTGGCCATGATGGTTCCACCCAAACAGTGCTTGTAGCTGAGATTGTAACTAATTAACTCCGTTAATTACCACTTTTTGTGAGGTGTAGTCTATGTTTCTCATCAACTGCCAATGTTCATATGATGTAATCTGTGCTGTGAAGTGACCCTTTTGTGGCCCCAAAATCCCTGCAGCAAATGCTGCTTGAATTCTACAATTCCACGGCAAAACCTTGGCACATCCCTGAAATATACAGTCCCAGAGTGAGTTTAGAAATCAAAAGTGCATACATTTGTCTAATTGCATATAACTTTGCATAAACAAGCTTGTTTGTTATAGTGGATACTAGATTAGGTAGGTTTGCTTTTAATAATAATAAATAATAAAAGTGAAAAAGAAGGTCTGAAGATGAACATTTCAAAGACAAAAGTGACACTAGAAAATGACAAACCAATATATATCAAAACCATGCAGATAGAGAAAGTTGAAAGCTATGTCTATCTGGGACAGCGATACAGTATCAGAGACAGAAACCAAGACAAGGAGATTCAAAGAAGAATCACCGCCGGCTGGACAACATTCTCCTAACTCCTAATCTTCAAGGGTAACTTTGGAACCTGCTTGAAGAGACAAGTCTACAACTCATGTGTATTTTCAGCAATGACATCGGGAGAGAAAAACAAACATCTGGGTAAGAAAGAAGACAAAGGTCATAGACGTGATAGAACAAATCAGAAGACAGAAGTGGACCTGGGCAGGGCACATCAGCAGACTACGAGATAACCGATGGACATCGCGTATCACAACCTGGAGACAATTACAAAGGGAAACGATCTAGAGGAAGACAGGCGAGACGGTGGAGAGACGAACTAGACTGGTACTGGAAGGGCACCATCTGGCAGAGGATAGCGTAAGACAGGCAGATTTGGAAAGGACATGCTGAGGCCTTCGCCCAACCACGGGTCACTATGGCTGCACAATGATGATGATATATAATAATAATAAGGTAACTTCTTTTGCACCTAAATCCTCAGAAACCAAGCTCAGAGGCGCATCAAGACAACAGGGTTAGTCAATATCAGAATCGATAAGCTATATTAAAGTTGTCAACAGATGGATCTACAGCTGTATATGCAAGGGAGATAAGGTGGATACGCAAAATGTATTTGAAATGGGACGAGCACAAAAATTTGAATTGAGGAAACACCTTTAAAAACTCTAATCCACCCTACTGCATGTAAGACTTCAGCTACCTGGCAGCTACACTTGTTGGTGGCAACATTACGTGTGACCCAGATCTGGGACATCGACAATTATTTTCGGTGACAACATAATTTCATCGTCTTTTGTCTCGGTCACGCTAGTGAATCTGACTGCACTCTAACATGGAAATGTCTCGCTTGTCTGCACACAGTGGCGCTCGATGAAAATCAAAATGTCATGCAGCACGGGGGCACAGAGGACAGATGTCCCATGGTGCAACTGGGCAGAGTTGTCATGGTAACACTACGGTTTTGTTTCCATAAGGTTGTGTTGAATGTTGCATAATTTATTCATATGCAGTTGCATTTGTATTGGTTTGAAGGAGAGGTGCTGGAATTCATCTGCCATTGTTTGTTTTCGGTAGTTTCTCCCATCTGTCCATCCAAGCTGCCCAAATATCTTACAGTTATTATAACAAGGGTTATCATAACTTATAAATGTTGTTAATTCAATATATACCACGCATATTTGTTTTAATCTTTTTTTAACGGGGAGAAAAACAGCATGAATAAGTCATGCCCATGTCTCAACATAGTCATGAAATGTTGATCTAACATGGGACTATTTCACAAACTTACCTTAATGGTTTTAATGTTTATTCTATTCTGGCAGTAAGTCTTTAGAAATGTCTACCAATAGCTTAATTTTTTGTTTTGTTAAATAAGACGCCATCTCTGTTAAATAAAGCGTCATCTCTTCATAAAAAAATATCAATTATTTCAGATTGCTCTTATAAATGTATAGTTAATATTCCTTAACAATAATGATGTAAATACAAGAAACACATATAAATGGTGCTGAACCTAAAATTATATACTGACATTGTATATGAGCCACGTGTCAAATGGAGAAAAAAGTTCAGAACATTGCAGTATGGCAAGATGAATGTGATCGGTACGATTGCATAAGATCAATTAATTATTTAAAATTGAAATTTTAATACGTCTATACTTCTTGAATGTTGGTAAGTGTTAATTCATTCAACTCTCGACCTGAATTAAGGTCAGTAGGCCTGACTATGATGATCAGATTATTATAATACAAATATTTACCACAAAATTGAGATTTTAAATGTTGTTATTAAGGGTAGTGGTTGAACTTAAACACACCGGTAATGGAGTTATTAGGCTGGAGGATCATAAAATCACAGATCATTATGGCTACCCAGCCTTCTTGACCAGGCACTAAAGATTGTGGAAAAGTAGTTTGTGTTGTATTCAACAGATGGCAGTGCAGTAGCCTGTCTGCTTCAATTGGTTTCTGCCTTCTCAAAGCACATGATTATGTAGTACACTTGTTTCACAGTTGTGTAATATTAATGTTTGCATGATGCCATGATGCTGGTAAATGATATGCGTGATTTACAATAAAGTAAACATTAATCAAATTCATGTAAAATTATAATAAAGTTGTGATAATGTCAGCACTCAACTATTAAAAAACAGACAATTGTTTTGTGAAAGATCAGAGAAAACTGTATTAGCCAAGTACCTGATTAGCAGATTAATAAAGTTTATATTGTAATTAATGATAAATATAAGGAGAATATGGTGATAATTTATTTGAATGAATTTATACAGTACAATTTTAGACATTTAACACGATTACATTTTCCCACAGAGAGCAAAAACTCCAGATGACAAATGGACAACAAAGCATTTGATGTATTGAAATTCCAACATTTTTGCATTCTTTCTCAAGGCTCCCTTTATAATTGGGTGAGGTCAATCAATTTTTACAGCGGCACATATTGCATCTCATTTATCTCCACTGGCATATCTTTTCCTC